>WJEZ01000015.1:0-86994 GCA_009869925.1 Thalassaphorura encarpata
TGCAATGAAACTTTGCAAATACAAGGGTAAGTATTATTAAGTGTAGCACATGATACCACAAGAAATAGTTTTCCATCAAATAATTTGTAACTTGAATTAACTAGACTGCTGGAGGCCTGCAGACGGAGTCCGGGATCATTGCTTTTACCACTCCCAATTAAACAACATGGAATTTGTGGTTGCCACTGTGTGTGATACCAGAAACGCAGACGAAAACGTCATTTTTACCTCCTCTTCCAAACTTCTGAAAGGCGGAAATCAACAACAAACGAACACCATAAACAAAGTCATCAACTCAAATAATCTAAAGCATTACAAGGCCTACGTGTCTTCAAGACCACTCACGAAGGAAGGAGTCCCCGATGTAAACTTTCAACCGTCCTACACAAAATTATGTATTGGTCCAAAGGAAGCGTCAGAAGAAAAGTCGAGACGCCAGGTAATAATATAAATATTTTGCCAGGAGCAAATTATTCAACAAACCATATAATACTAGCTTTCATACTTTCTAGCTGGCAGCCACCCTAAATAAATTGACAACAAATCAATTCAAGAACCCAATCAAAACATCAATTCTGTCAGCGATGGCAGGAATTCCAAAAACGGACAAACCAAAAGTATTTGCGACAATCGGGGAGGAAGGGATTGAGATGTCCGTTGAGAAATTACCAGATGACCACCAGTACAATTTACCATCATACCTAAAAGCAGCAAAGAACACCAAGTACTCCGGTCAGGATCATCAATTGTACAGCAGGAGAGGAAAAAAAGCCATTTATGTTGGAGAGTCCGAACAAGCCGAGATGGCCGGCAGAAGAAAATGCAGAAACATCTACCAGTCGTACAAAGAATATGAAGAACGGACCGGTGACACACTGACACCCACAACGGATTTTATATTGGTAGACCGTACCCAAAGATTGAAGGCTGAATCACTTTACATTCTTGCTGCTGTCCTTGGCTACTTGAACAACTTGCCCTATGTAGATTCCAAAAGAGTTCTTGAGATTATCAACCTGCAGTTTAAGCAATCCCTTCTCAGTGAAAACGACTTGGATGACCTCAAATTGATGTTTGAGTATTTGTTCCACTACCGTCTAGTATTTAAGGAAATTCCATCAAAATGAACATCAAATGTATTAGTCCTAGAGTTACAGTTTAAGTTAAAGCTGTCCATCACTTGATTTAATAAACTTTCAATAAGGCTTCGGCCATATGTCAAAGAATAAATTGATTGATTAATAAACTTCCAAAAATTCAGCAACTTCTTTTAAAGTTTAATGTTTGCAGTTTTAGAAATGTATTTGCCTTTGAATTTATTTTTCTGTTGTAGAAAACACTTAATCTGATTAGCGTTAACCGAAAAGTAAATGTCATTTCAGCCCAAATATGAAAGAAAGTAGATAAGAAAGCTTCTACGATTATAGCTATAAAATTAGACAAATGAAAGAATGAACTGAAATCTTTAGAATATGAACCTTCACCAGCACATTATGCTACTCCTATGGATCCACCAAAGATAGATATTTAGTGTAAGTACAAATGTTTGGTCTTCCCTGGCTGATCACTGACAAGTTCGCTAGGATTGTTCGATTGCAACCAATTTGAAAAAAAAACAACATATTAACATTTTACAATTGTCGAGTCAACTAAGATTATTCGGGAACAAAACTGATACGGGGTCATCGGTCGCTTCTTTTACTGTTCATAACAGATAAGTAAATTGATCATGCATTTGCATTGTGTGCATTGCAACAGTGTATTGCAACAATTATGAAAATGAAATGTCAAATGTAAAATAAGTATAATGCCCACATGGTTAACGCATTTCTTTTGACATTTGACATTACTTAAAATAAAGTTAATTAAATTCTAAAAATATATAAAAATCCCACTCCTGCAGCATCCTAATGCCCAGGTTAACGAGAAACGCAATGCATAAATTTGGCCCATGCAACCATGGGTTAATTTTATTGGGTAGGCGAACAGAGGAAAGGGTCCACGCGTGGAACCATACCATACCCTCTTCTTTTGGCTAGGCCATGGACCTTTGGCTGGGCTATGGACCCCAATGGCTGGACTATAGACGTATTGATTAATAAAGTGGTTAAATAATTCAATAATAAAATTCCTAAAAAACCGAACAAATGACAACTGACTGGTAAACCCGATAGGCCTCCGTTTGTCGTCAACATTATTAGCATGAGAAAAGTATATTAATGAAGTCATGACTATCAAGTCAGACCAAAACAAATCCCCAAGTTCAAGATTCATATCCAATTGATATTATAATAATTATTATTATCAATAATAATTGATGAGGCTGAAATTTCTTCATTAAAGAGATTTCTTAAAGATTTCCTTGATTAGCTTCAGGTTTCTCAGCAAGAGCAACTCAAAAGGAAGCCGACTTCCTTCATATACTTCGTAGTGAATATGTCTTACAAAAGCCATTTTAGATTCGGTCATACTTTTCAGTGCTACCGCTGGATACAATGCGAATTAAGGGAAAAAAATTCATCCGCGGGTTTAATAAGGTTACATCATTTGCTGTAGCTTCTTTAGTTTGATTACGGAAATATCTGCATTGAAGAGCACAGACAAAATTGCTCAAAATCAATTTACTGAGACCAGGCGTGATTTCTTTTGTTGGTTGAAATTCAAGAAATTTCTCTAGTTCTTCATCAGATGGTACAATGGGGATTTCGTTTAGTTCTAACATTAGCCGACAAATCCTACGATTGCCAAATTCGAATGGTAGGACATCGTCAACTTTTTAAAAAATTAAAGTTTTATTTAATTTCCTGCAGAATAATCTACAGAGTAGTAGAATCAAAATGGTTTCAATACTATAAATATCCTAGTTAAGGGCGGAAGGGGGAATCCGTTTTTTGGACGAATCTACTTTCACGTTTGCTCAAATTGATTTGATCTATCAACAGATTTTAAGTTTAAAAACTTATGTGAAGTGGGCTAATCAAAGGTTTTGAGTCTGAATCCATCGCTGGCTGTGCAAGATCGATGTGAAAACTCGGATGCGGGACTCATGGTAAGTCTTACAAGACCGTGTGAGCTTAGTTTGTTCTGTTGGACTCGATTCCTAGACGATAGGCCGTGTACATATTTTTGAATAGACTTTGTTCCCTCTGAATTCAAAATAATAAAACGAGTTTTGAGAAAGTGAACGGAGGGAAGAACAAAGTATAAACGGAAATACGTTGTGCCAAATAAATGTTTTAAAGACATCTCGATTTCCGAATAGGATTTTGGAGTGGATCCTGAGGAACAAAGGGTTCACAATCCGCCGACATCCCTAATTCCACGTTTACACTTACTTGGTCTGCGAAAGATCCAAGATATCAACCCAGCTATTTCTATATCTCAGGATGCCCCCATGATGTGCAATGGTAAGTTCCTCTTTTCGGATGCTTTCATCGACAGTCTTTCAGAGTAGGTGAGTCAACATGCAAGTAATAGCAGAAGCCTCTGACGATGCATGTACGGGACACCAACTAGTTAGCACTTGTTTCTTGTCTCGATAGAAAATATAACAAATTAACCACTTTTTTTGGCTATTACTAAGTTCCCAATCTGTTCTGTATTTAGATTTCATTTGTTGTATAAATAGGACATTGAATTGTTGATTATGATCGATTTCAATCTTAAATAGAACTTGTAGCAGGGTAGGGCCAAGTGGCTTTCTTTCAAGTAAGTCAGTTTTTGAAGGACATTTCGAATGGAATAATAAAATACTTTTTTTCCTCGAAGAGTTCAATGCATGTTCAAATACAAATATAATTTATGGTTTCAAATGTAGTACAAATAATTTCCGAATCTAATTTGATCTGATTCACTTCAGTGGGATTTGCTATGTGAGTCGTATGGAGTAAATGTTTCAAGATATGTTCCCGTACTTCCGACGACCCGGGTTCTATTAACGTTAGCACTCTGCCTTTTGGACTTTCTTTCCAACGGATATGTACGCTTCTGGCTTGTGTTCTTGTTTTACTGAAACGGTTAGCAATAAGGAGCAGCTGGTACCAGGCCGTAGCTTCCTGTTTTTACTCAGAAGTCTCCACGGTCAACTAATACTTCTCTAGTAGGGAAAATCATTTGCCGTAAAACTTGCTACGTGTATAAATTTCAAGGTTTACTATTTAACCCAATACACACGTTTGTCGATCTTACGTTTACACGTTAGTTGACTTTAACAATGTCCACAGTCGGTAATAGGTATGTGCAGTGTTCTAATGTGAAGAACGAAGAAGGTCATGCATTTAAATTGAATTTATGGCGGGGCTAATCATTTCCACTGACACAAATTTGTCCTTGTTTCGGTGTGGAACACCAAGTGAATCAGAACGGCTTTAGGCATATGACAACTAGGCGATATAAAGAGATGGAAATTATTTGCCTTCCATGCCATCAAGTGAACTTTCTTTCCTCAACCTTTCATTGCGACCATTTTCGCGGAGTTGAGTGGAATTTATATGTAAAATATAAATAGGAAATCACCAAAGGGGTTAAAATACAACCTGAAAACAAAAGCCTGTTTACGTGAACTTCTGGCAAATACAAAAAACTTTGCTTTCATAGTCGTCACAAGTAGATTCTGGTAGTCCTATTTCTTCACAATTCATGTATTTGGAGCCTAGGAATGCAAATTTATTCGGGAACCCGGCTCTGTTCCCATTCGTCATCTTTGTGTGTTTGAGAGAAACACTTGCTTCAAATATGTTTCGGTTGATGGCTAGTCTCATAAATCAGCCACACTTTTCTACTTCAATTTTCTTTCCATCTTCACGTGATTCCATTTTGTTCCATTGGACTCCTGCTCTTTTATAAATTTCACTTGTGAAACCTTCATTTCTTCTATAGTCTCAACTCTTCCATGAATTTTGCTCTCTACGTCTGTACCTGACAGCCCACCTATTAAGCTCTTCTACCTTACAATTCTCATTACATACTACCGTAACTCGACTCCTAACTACTAAACTAGAGCTAACTAGAATCCTTACCGCTGTATTAATCAACATTTTGTTTCTTTCCTACAATAAAATTGTTTTTACCTCTGTTTGAAATATTTCACCTCACCAATAACGCGCTGAGCGTTTTCTCCATTAGACCCAATCTAGCTTCATTGCATGCATCCGATGTCTATAAATTATAGATTATTTTTCAGAGCACACGTGAATGAATCTTCTCTCTTGCTTCCAATTTCGTGACAAAGAAAACAAAAAAAAAACAGAAACCATTCTCCTGTGTTACTTGATTTTGGTTCCATGAAACGTTCTGTTATAATATCAGTCTTGTCAAGGCTATTTTGGCACAATAATAATGTAGTATCATTCCATACAGATTTAGCAAATGCTCGCTTGGAGATGAAGAAATTCCTTGGAGATCTCTTGCTTGGGGACGAGTTGTGCTCGGAATATTTGATGATGAACCTAGTTTCCCGTGTGTAAGTCCTACTTGTTCGCAGAGTATAATTTAAATCAGTATTAGCTAATAATGCAGCTCCAAGAATACTAATAATTTAGTTCGTCTAGTAAAATAAGTACATTTGCAAAGTTGGCTGTGTTCTCATGCTGACGTATGTGACAGAAGACTGAACAGATGAAAGATTGTCATATTATAAATGTTGGAACGGCATTAAAATAAAAAAACATGGATTCTTAAAATTACAATTAAGAAATGTAGTGTAACTATTCCTGTAGCACTATCCATAGTCGGAACATTCTGGAAGCAGTAGTTTTATAATTTGGTAATAAGAAGAGAAGCTTAGTAGAGAAAACTTATCGAATAGCATAGACATGAGAACAACAGAGTTCGTAAAGGCAAGGCTTGGATGAACACATGGGTGAGTGAAATTTAATAGAAAGGGAAAATATTTGGAGTTTCAGAATAAAAGAGGAAAAAAGTTTGGCAGGATAACAAAACATTGGGTATTGTTCCCTGTCTGTTGTTGGAAGGCAAGGGTTGGAAAGCTATGCCATTTGCGTGCATGCTAAGGAAACCTTTCTTCGAAAAGCACAACGTCGTCCATCTAGTTTCTACCTACATCTGGTAGTGGCTATACGCAAGATATACATTGTTTTAAGTCACCACTCTCAAATCCTTTGTTGGAATAAGAATTCAAAATTACTACAAGGGAACGTTTTAATACGTTGGTCGCTCCCTCACCTTTTCCAGATTAGGCATGTAGGGATACGTACCATTATTTAGATTAGTAAATTGATATTTGACTAGATATCATCTGTAAACGACAAAAATATATAGAAATGTAAGAGGAGAAATCAGCTGGGGATTTAACCTATGAATTTTTTAGTCCGTTAGGGAAAATCATGGCCAAAGTCTCAGAAATTTATATTTCAAAAAGTTATGATTATGATTTCAATAGGCAAGGTTTGACTTATATTTCATGTCCCAATGAGTGTAGGAAAAACATCTCGAGTTTGGGTGCGGCTAACATCAAATCGTTTCTTTGTCAGTTGAATTTGATATGAGAAGTGGTGCTTTTGCATCGTCAGAACTCTTCGTACTTCAGTTTTTTATTGACAAGTACTGGAGAATCTAGCTTGAGTGAAAGCCAGCTTTCACCGAGCTTGTTACACACAAAAGCCACTGTCCGTCTTGTGTACGTCTGCCGTGTATACTCAGAAACCGATTCCTATGAATGATGGCTCACTTGAATCAGGTTGTGGAGTAAAAGCAGTTCCTATGGACAAGTTCTAATTCCTAGTGCTAGAAAAGTGCATTGCGTGCCAAAGGAAAACAGAATACCTGAGTATGTATTAATTCAAGCCTAGTTGGAAGTTTCCAGGAATTTAGGGAGGTTGTCCTTTGACTTAGGATATAATGTACCATACACCCATTACGAATATCAGACTAATGGATATTTGGCCAGTGCCAGGGAAAATGTACTCATGTCACTAATTTATTCAAAGTATACATTTTATTTACTCTTAAAAGTACTACACCGGTATTATAAGTCTTAGGAGTGTTCCTCATTTTGTGAAAGTTATTTTTAATAATATTTAATAATGTCCATTTAACAGGGTTTCCCGTACTGGGACTCATCCCGTTGGAAAGCTGTCCATTAATTTCCTCACAGGTGCCCTTCCATCTTGCTCGGAAACTCATGAAGAATTTTTAGCATTAGTCTACAAAGTTCTTCAATCACTTGTACCGAAAAGTTTTCGCCTGGATCTCAATTTAGATAGCCTCAACACGTCGGCTTTTGCTCCAAAGTAAGTTTCGTCGTCCTTTTAATGTTCCCAAAAACTATTTCATGACAGGTTTGTTTCCACGTGTCTTATGGAGTAGGTAGGCAGGCTTCCTACTCATGCAGGATTTTGTTTCACCTTTCGTTTGACTTCCTCTAGATTTGAATACCATGTGCAAGATCTTTGAGATATATTTTATTCTTGCTTAGTTCCCAGTAGAATTCCACTTTCTTAAAGTTTTGAATCAGCTGTGTGCTATTCGTGTTATGCCCAATTAAACAAAACCAACACGAGTTAAAAAGAGTGATTTGGTTGCGGAATTCTACAGTTAATTAATTTTATCTGCACTGTTGAACCCTTCTTTTTCAAGAGGGAGGTTATATCTATTTCCATGTAGATTGAATTGCGCTTTCCTCAAAACATTAGAATTGAAAATCCTTTGATGTTACACTTTTCTGAATGTATTTTATTACATTAATTTTGGAAAAGGAGCAAATGTAGAGAACGGACTGACGCCCTCGGGTTTGGTACAAACATAATAAATGTAATTTACTTTTTGTAGACTGTATTTGGATATGTGAAAGCTGCTGAGAAGAATTTTGAATATAGAGAACGAACAACACCTTCATTTGAGCTTTCTTTATGTATTATTCATCAACTCTGCGCGTATGTGTATAATGTGACTCACATGTCTCCGTTAGAGCATACAAAACAGTCTACAAAACTCAAAACCGGTTTTCGGTTTTATTCGGTCTCATTAATTTGAAACCCGGTTAAAATCGAATTTTAAAACCTTACTGTAAAACTTAGTGGAATGGGCTGAGAGTTAGGATCTTGATGTATTGATGTATTAGTTTAATGTATTGAATAATTTGAAATGGTTGTTTGCTTTATTAGGAAGGATTATAAGGCGAACAGATTGACAAGTGGACTCCTGCAACTGAGTGAAGGGACGATTTTATTGATCGATGATACAATGAGGGAAGGGCAGTTAAACCAAACGGGTAAATACTTTCACTTTTGCTTTCACTTGAGAATTGGGTAGAGTGAAAAAAAGGTTTAGATGTGATGGGAATTGGAGGGAGAATGGGGAAATGAATGTTTTTGGGGTGTGTGGTTTGAGCTTTAGAGTTGGATGCATGGCTTGTGTTTAAATGATAGGGAAAGGAGGGAGTGGTTGTGATATGAAGTAAAACTGAGAGGGAAATGAGGAAGGAAGAGTTAGGATGAAGTACAGGATGACAAAGAGGATAACTGATAGGATTGAAAGTGAGCTAGATAGAAGTGTGTGACCCGAGGCGAGTGCCAATGTGTCAAGCTAGGATGAGAAAAGGGAGAGGAATAATTATTCATTACGTTGATTATATAGTGAAAATTCCTGGAGGGCTGGTTTAAACCAGGCAAATTTACTAGTGAATTGGTTCTCTCTTTCTCCCATCTCATTTCATTCTCTTCAATTCGAAGATCTAGTTGACGAGGAAGTAGGCTGGAGTGCTCCTGATGTAATTATTCATCTCTAAAATGTTCTCGTTGCATCAATTCACTTGGGGCTTGATGTGGATTCCGAAATATGAACTAAATTTCTTTTGCATACGATTACGATTACCTATGTCTATAGGGGAAGAGTGGTAGTAGGGGGTGATAAATGCCTCTACTCCTATTGTTCTTATCACAAGAACCACAGGGAACACTCTATTCTTTGAAGCTGTTGCCATTATCCTCATCTTCTTTCCCTTCCCTTCTTTACTACTCACTCCCAGTTATAAAACATAAGCCTCTTGCATTCAGATTCATGGCATACAAATGTCTTGAGCAATTCATATTCCCTACCACCGGTCCCGCCGCTTCAAGGGCGGGAGTGAAAGGGAATAGTAAGTTATCGGTTCCTTTTACGCCTCAAGTGGCTAAGGGCTAGCGATATGGGATTAGGTCTACGAAGCAACATATTTTTCTTTTCCGTCACTTCACTGAATCCAGCCACATCATATCAAAGTGAAATTTTATTCAATTCTAATAAGAATTTGTAATCCATCCTCCCCTTGTGGCTTTCCAACTCACCAAAACTTCTATCATAGTCTTCTCAAAACCAATATACAGTCACAGCCTTGAGCTACTCATATTTTATAAAATTGAAATGGGCCAACAAACGTCTATCAACCTCTCCATTCCTTTTCACAGCACCCAGAGGGCTTCCTTTTATTCTAGACTTAGATTTCATCCTCCTACATCGGCCCCCATCTTAATATCTTAATTCTTACAAGAATAGTCAAAAATTTGTCCATATATCCTCCACTTCTATCCTCAACTGAATTAATTAATTACTGAACAAGTGTTGGGATGCTTGTAAATTTGGTCTGTCATTAAAGATGAAAAGATTTTTAACTAATATTGGGTACACCTGGAGTGTTAGTACTAACAGTTAGGTAATTAATTATTTTTAAAGATTGTCAAGATGAGTAAGAAAGATTGAGTTGAATGGAAAGAATAATCAAGGAGAAATGGTGAGTGTGTAGAAAACATCAGGGTTGAATCTTGAATGAGTAGTTGGTGGGGAAAGTGCTGGGATGAAACGATGATGTGGCATCCTTTCAGACGGTGAGGAAGCTTGCAATTATTGTTAAAGAATGGAGCTCTAATTGTGCCGAGTCAGCCGGCCCCGGATGAAAGAACAGCATTAAAAAGACCATTGTGTTGATTCTTCCCTTTTTACCTGCTAACTTGAATATGTGGGATTTTTGAATCTGTCATCTGTCCTCTAGTTCATTGTTCATCTCCAGGAGCTGAGTATGTAAGAAAATAGTGAAGAGATAGGGAAGATCACTGTAAAAGGAAATGATTTTTGGTCTGGGATACGTTAGCAGGTTGAAAAAGTATCCTTTGATTCATGTCGTAATGCTTTGGAGGGTAAAATCGGCTCCAAACTCCCTATGGTCGCATTCGAATGGGATCCAAGAAACTTACCGAGGTGCCTATTTAAGTAATATGGTAAAATACGAGCTACATGTGTGTGCCTTTCTTCTTCCCTTTAGGTATCTCTAACATGGCCTGCCTATCGATTCTCAATGCTGAGCAAAAGGTCGACTATGAGTTTCAATACCATAAATTGGAATTTCACGCGGACGTTCCTATCATCGTCCTTTCTGAACGTCGTTCCATCCTCTCAGTAAGTCCATTCCAAAACCCAATAGTCACTTCCGTCTAAAGCCACTGCATGCACGCCTGAAAAAATGACAATGTCTATGTAGAAGTGTGCTCAAATATCAAGTCCAGAAGTAGTGACACTATAAGAATTGTTTCATGTTCCGAACAGTACCTCTGATTTCTGATTTGTTTTTTACTTTTATATCTCAGTATTTAGCCTTCTCTGTCCAGAATATCACTGAAGCTCATGTTAAGATTATAATCCCCACTGTTCCCCTTTATGGTGGAGTGAATTGCATTAATTAGACGAGTGGTCTTCCGACGTCCTTCTATCTTACCCGCTTGAACTCCGCAATCCTAGCTTTTCACGATCTATTGCGGTTTGATCCCGCACGCAGGAAATCGTCATACGATTTTGTATGTATGCATCCTACAAACTTGGCATAGTTGGAAATGTTGAGAATCCTTTCCTCTTTCGCACCATGATGAAAGTGACGTTCTCCTCGCTTTGAGTCCATTAACCATTAACTCCCCAACTCTGCTACTCCTCCTGTCACTAAATGTCTTTTTTTTTGTTTACTTTTATTTTTATATTATTTCTTTCCGACATGATCTGATTTTTTTTGAGTGTCCTCAGCTTTCTGGTTTCACAATTTTAAGACAAAATAATGAGAGCGAATGAATAATTTCTATTTAGTGTGATGCCGTGCTCCCGATATTGGCACAATATGACGCCAATGGATACAAAGATGCAAAAAATCGAATCATGTCTCGTTTGGAGGATCAGGCATTCATGACCAGGATGAGAGACTTTCTTAGTGTTATTCGTCTTAAGGATTCGTATTCACTTGAGGAGCCCATTCAGCTGGTATGAGTCATAATTTGATGTACAACCTTAGAAACATTTCTCCAACATAACTTTATTTAAGCCGTATTCCAACCGGCTTTTGTAGCTCCAGCTGTAGCATTTAGACCTTTTGATTCACACGATTTTTACTAGTATTAACCCTTCATAGCCTTGACACTGCTGTGTCAAACTCTGAAAATGAATCCAACAAAGTGACAAGTTTTCACTGATTTGAGGAATTTGATCTAACGAAATCATTATTTCGTTTTCAGGCGATACAGGAAGAATTTGTTCGCTCACGCAACACACCTGGTGAAGAGGGCCTGACGCAGGATGATCTTAACACACATTTGGGAATTTCAAGGTACTGTTTTTCACTTATATAAATAAAAATATTCTAAACTTGAAGGAAAATCACAATGTACAATCCGATGGAGCAATTTGCCTGAACATTTTGAATTGTTTCACATGAAGCCAGTAGATTGCATTTCTCTAAAGAATTTTAGAATTCTTTTTGTATCTTCCTCTGAAATAATGTATTGCTAGGATTATTATAAGAAAACTCGTAATTACAAAACTGGGACATTTACTTTATCGGCAGCAATGGCAGGGATTACGTTTATGAACAAGTGTCTAATTTGAGAGTTTTCTTAGCATAACGTGACAAAGACCCATTCCACATGGACACGGTTCATCAAAATGAAGCGCGATTACACATTTGGAACTTCCGCAAGTTTCTGCCTTGTTTTAGTGAAGATGGGTTTCTGACAGGTTTCACGGAACTTTTCAACTACCATGATATTTGCAAACGTTGCTTTTCAAGCAGACTTACTCACATAGTAGGCAACAAGCTTTACAATTTGAGCATAGTACATTATTGTTTATTTTCGACGCTTGTTTTATGTAGAGATTCCTTTTATTCTAATAACTCCCACTTTTGAGGTTTCAAACGAGAGGAAAGGTGTTAGATTTTACAGGTAGGAAGTTTTGATGCCATGCTTTGAAGTGCAAACATTTACTTTCACAAGAGTTATGGAAAACATTAGCGTTGAGAAAGTTTTCAAGTAGATTATTTGTATTTGTAAGATAATTAAGAACAAGGAAAGTCTAATTATATTATCCAAAACTGAAAACTTTCATTTAGGTTAGAATCTGCATATTAAACATTAGCTTATATAATATCGTAATGAGGTTTTATTGTAGAAGAATATTTGCCCTGTGCTTTCAAATGTATCCGTTCCTAGTGATAATGGTTGTAGTGATGGAAATGAGTTTTGAATTTTATTGCTCTTTCTTGACAAGATTTGTTGGGTGTACATGAACTTTTGTAGGGTTAAATACGATTGACGTACCTGGTTTTTATGACATGAATTCTGTTGTAGTTAATGTTAGAAGGCTATGTAAGGTTTCGTTTGAGGATAAAATGGTTGATGGTTGTTATGAGGGGGATTTTGGCTATGCGGAATGAAGTAGGACGGACAAGTCGGAAGGATCTGTTTCGCACAAAGATCGTCAGAAGAGCTACAGATTCAGTTGGTGCGTCCTTTCCTCATTCAAGTATGAAAGGAATAGCGCTCCAACGACTTTCAATACATTTTCCATATAAATATCCTCTCTGTGTGCATACGTACTCACTCACTCCTATCGCATAGTTTTGGATGTGAACCTCGTTTTCGTTGAGTATTTTCTCTTCTATGCAGGGCACACGTCCAGGAGCCACCCAGCTAGTCCCGTATTAGCGAGACAAAGAACTTGTGATTCGGTTTTGGTTGGACGTTCCCTCTCTTCGTTTTCTTTTTTCATGATACATCAAGAGGTGATGTAAGAGACTCTAGGTCCGCTTTGGATTCCACTACTACTTTCTTTGACTTTTCCTTTGAGTCTCAGTTGGTGAGATGAGAGAGAGTCGGAGACCTTTTTATGCCAGTATCAGTGTTAAGAAGAAATGATGTTTGTTGTACTTTGTCGCCTGCAAATACCCTCCTTTTTTTCCCAACGAGTCTCAACGGGAGAATGGGGAATCGATTTGATTAAATTACGGGTTCGGAATTTTATGTTTTGTCTTGAATAGTTGGATAATGAAGGAACCGCTACGTGGATTGGTGGAGCTGATTTACTTCCCAACAATATAAGAATACAACTGGAGAAATAGCCCTGTTGTGGTTCTGTTTCTGTGGAATATGTATTTCCCAAGGATAGGCCAGTTTCGCGGGCTAGACATGACTCAGATTGTATTCTTCCTGTGTTGTTGGGTACATGCAATTATAGCTCTCAGCTGAGGCTTCTTCATTTACGGCACTTTCTAAAACGGTTCTCTTGATAGAGTCTGTCTGTGCCGCCGCCGCCTTACACTTTCTTTCTTTTTTCTGAATGCGTTTTAGACTAGGACTCAGAAGAGCAAAACATTCTTTCTCCAACGCGGCCACCGTGCGGTGTTTACGTACTACCTATGCTTTCCATCTCATTTCTCTATCCTTGTATTTTTGCCTCCTTTTTCTGGAAGGGAGTAAGGAAAAAAATTCTCTATAATTTATGTCGGACAAAAAGGGTCCACAGGTTCTCATGACGTAGTTTCCTCTTTGTGTTTATACATGTTATGGGCATTGGTGCCTTTCTTCGCGACGGCGGCCGCCGCCTACTTTCACTCTTCCACACTGGTCGATCTCTTTCAGTTGCTCCCAAGTAGTTTCGCCAGCAAGGTCTCACTTAATTAATTTATTTGCATATTCGTTGCTCGTGTTCAAGAGCTTTTTTATGACTCCATTATTTTGCTGCCTTATTTTTTATTGAATAGTCTGTTTCAAGCATTTATATTAGCCTCATGCTTGGAAAATCCAACCCTTCTTCCTGTCCTTCTGAGCTTTGAGTAAAATCTGCATGGATTCTGCATTAACTAAATCAAGGTTTCAACCAAATTGCATTTAATCTCCAAAACTTATTGATCTCATCCAACTCTGGCAATATTAATTTGATAGTCAACCACTTCATCACATAAGATGAATTTAACGTTCTTTTAACTAATCTTGTTTTCTTTATCCGCTTAGGGCTAGGATATAAAAATTCCTTAGCACAATTCATCAAAAATTACACACGAGTTAAAAATGAGAACCAAAATCAGAGCCATGTTACCTCTCCTTTGAGTTTTCATATAAATAATAAAATGTCAAGTCGCAGATTTCAAAGGCATTGAAGGAGCCATCATTTGTATTTTATTCTAATGATGAGAATATAATACAGTTTACAATTTGAGAATTGTTGCTTTCTTGTAGTTTGAGATGTGCATTGGATAGGGAACAGAGCAGGTAAAACTTGAGAAATATGATTGTGGTAATCGTACACGAAATGAAATATTGGGTGACGTTTCTTTCACTTGGAGCAAAGAAATTCAAAAGTTGAGAGCGTGGCGAGTCATTTCTCATATCGTCATTTATAATGGGAACGGGATAAGTTCGGAGAGGGGTGGCTTGAATTCCCATAATATTAAACTCAAGTCTTTCTGAGAAATAGGTCGAACGTACATGTCTTATTGTAACCAAAAGTTTCAGGTATCTCAAGAGTCTCCTATTCCAATTATCCAGCAGGAGTTGAGAAAGTTCGATTTTTGATTTTGTCAGTGTTCAGTAATTTTAATTTAAAGTTCCATTTGAAGTTAGTACAACTTCTGTTGAAATAATTGAGTTCAAAGTTGATTGGAACAATTGCATAATTAGCGGTTAAAAGGTATGGACGCCCAAATTTCTTGTGGCAAATTTCTATTCTTGGGTCCCCTGAGTAAAACTAAATAGTAGAGCTTGTACAACTTTTTGTCTCTCGGCCGGCACTGCGCGCAGAGAGACATTTATATTCTAGAAGGATTGACTGATTGAAACTGGGTTAGTTGGTTATTCATATTCTGAGTCGATATTCGTTCATCCTGCACAGCTCATTAAACTGCAAAATCTCGTAAATTACTAGAAAGGGTATAGAATGACAAGGGTTTGGAAAGATATTACATCTTTGTTAGAAATTCTGTTTATTATCTATGTACAAAAGCTTCATAGTTTGTAGAAGAAGTACTGAGATTATTTATTGGAAGAGCTCTTGTCAGTTTTTCTTCTTTACTTGGAACAACAATAACAACTTCTGAAGACGGGCGGAGCAAATGTTCTACGTCTGTCGCCTGAATTGGCATGGAGCTTAATGGTTAGGACAGGGTCGTTGAAGCAACTACTGTCTGACTATCTGCGAAACGTAACGGATATTGAGACATCTCAATATCCATATACCAAATAAGCCACAAGCATCTTTCGAAAAAAGCAGGGACGTAAAGTTGGAAAACGAACAAGATGCTGATGCTGAGCTTTTCTATTCATCGGAAGTAAGGAGACATTAAGCTACTTTCAACTTTAGCCTTTCATTTTCTACAGACTCAGTCCCAAATATGAATGAAACAGAAATTCCATCTAGCCTTAGAATAGCTTCGGTGTGTTTTATTCCGTTTTCACCTATTCTCGCTCTCTTCTTGGCATCACATATTTCCACTTCCAAATATTCAAAATTTTATGTTCAAATTAGACTTTCAGAATTTCTTCCACCAGAGTGTCAGAGTGTGCAAAATAAAAAATTTCTCTTTTCAATTACAATTATTCTAAATTTTTGATTCTAGATCATGAATTCGTCATGAATTAGGAAGAATGCAGTTTAAAAATTTTTAGTTGATTTTTACAAACATTTAAGAAAGCAAAATTTATGAAGAAGTTCATGTTATTACAATTTAAAGGAATTTTATTCCTACTGAAGTATTAAATATTTAGTAACGAACGAATTTAGTAATTATGCATTTTGACTATGTACAATTTTTTGGAAGCTGCAATGGTAGCTTAAGATGTAGCATAAATATTACATGCAGAGTTCTGTCAGTTCTTCATTTTTCAGTTCTAGTTGACTTACGAAGATTCGGTGTTGGAGTTGGACTTAATAATAATAGAAATAAAATTAAATTGAAAATAAATTTTTAAACTGGCATTTAGAAATGACAACTCAGAAATAATTTATACCTGGGCCTGAAGCAGGGGCATATGCATCTGGTTTGTTCTTCGACTCACATTGTCGACATTTTGGGATTTTAATAAGACTACTCGGACACTTCACATGTCGGTAACTATCTTTGACGGGTCTTTGTGGGCCTGTCTTTGCTGGGTCAAATGGATTTAAACATTCCGTAGAATTTATCAGGTCTACTCTTTCTTAAAATTACCAAGCGTTTTATTTTACTTGCTATTCAAAGATGTACTACATTGTACATAACTATATATATTTATGTACTATATTGTATACATTGTAGATACGATACATTTATAACAAATGCGATGTGTATTCCATCGCAATACATTCGAAATTCATATTTGTTATATAAANAACAAATGCGATGTGTATTCCATCGCAATACATTCGAAATTCATATTTGTTATATAAATTATAAAATTACACTGAATCAAATCAAACCAAATCAAAATGAAGTTCTGTATTATGAACTTGTGTCTTGTCAGAATTTATTTTTAATTAATTAGTAAAGTAAAATTTTTTCCTTCCTTTTGACTGTGACTGCGACCGGTTTTAATTTTTCCTCAGTAGAAAAGTAGGAAGTGTGGATTTGAATTTATGCAAACACTAGTGAGGTAGTTAAAGAAGCATATTTTGGATGAAAGACAGTTTTGATTTTTTTAAAACTTTATGCACACTGCTTGAACTCTCCAGTTAATTTGGACTCAAGACTGTTTTTTACCATAGAATATTAGTCAATTTCCCCCTTTCCGTGTTAAATATGCTCGCAGCAGGAGCATGAAGTCTACTCAGCCTCCATGGCAAAAAATAATGATGATTTGAAGATTGAATGGATGAGTGCTTTTTGAATACGTTAGCTTTATAAGGAAAAGATTAAATCTTAATACGTACTGAAACGTTTAGCTCATTTCTTTCCTAGTGAAATTTATCAAATTATTCCATATCCTGAGTATATTTGAGGAATCTAATAATGTTTGTTTTATGAAATTTCAGGCTTTTGTGTCATATTCATGGGAAAGAGAGTTTGGATCTGGAAACATGGGAAAAAGTTCGAAGCATGGAATTGGAGAGAAAGAATCGATTAAAAGAGAATTGCCACAATTGATCAGCGAATCAAACTAAGTGCATCTTTATTAGCTCCCCGCTTTCTAGCTTTGGAATTTCTACTATTGCTATTTTGATCAATCATTCAGAACAACCTTGAAGGTTTTACCTGTGGGTTTTTCTATCCGTTGCATTCTTCTATTTCCACCTAAACTTCCTATAACAGTAAATAAACTCTTCATTTTTATGGACCTTTTTCATTGGAAGTGTTATTTCGTCCACGTCAACGTTCTCTTCATCATCTCATCGCGTCATATTGCATTGTGTGTGTATCTGTAGTTTTGAAGTTGTGGGTCCACAAAAGGTGGTTAAACTAGAGTTAAGCATATAACATTGAATGAGGCTTGTGGCAAAGTAAACGATGCAGAAAGGAGCGGACTGAGTTTCAAAGATCTTGCCTTCAGGTCAATATCTTATTAGAATTTTTGAATTGAGTTTGACTCTCTCTTTTTGTTAGGTTTCGTAATAATATGCCCATATAGCCGTCTTATTATTTGAGGATAATTCAGAATTCTCGTCTGATCTCTTGGGTTCATTCATTCGTGCTTCTCTCCATTTATTTCGATACCAATTCTTTCGGCTAGCGTTTGTGAATTATTCGCAATACTTGTAGGTGAATGAGTTGGAACGGTTGAACTATGCTCCCTCACTTTATATTTGTCGTCAAGTTGGGGTGATGCTGACAGAGAGAAATGTGGAAATTTCCTCTCGTGTGCTTTCCATCGCTTAGGAAAATCCTATTACATATTATTAGAAAGCCTCTAGCAGCAACAGTCTTCTCAATTCCCTCACTTTAGAAATAAATGTGTGAAAAGCTTTTAGTATCTTCAGATTATATTGATTTTTTTATATGGCCGGACAAATTTTCTTTCTTCCCAAAAGAAACGAATAAAACTATTAGGATTCCTACTCTTATTGTACTACACATTCTTTTTCTTTGAATATTGGTCCGAACAAAAGATGGACTTACAATCCACCCGCAGAACCAAGATCACAGTGTCTCTTCCCGCTTCTCAACCATGGACATTTACAGGATCAACATTTTGACTTACATTCATTCCCAATAATAATCAACAGTCCTGCTCATAAAATTTGTACCTTTCAATGAAAACATTGGATTTACTTTGGAATATCAACCATGGTTTTGTCCAACGATGAGGTAGTTGAACATGACATGAATTTGGTTTTGTATTTCAAGGGGTTATATTTTAGGGTATTTTAGGTTAATTCTGTGAATTCTCGTTTGGTGAAGATCATTCTATAAAAATAAAATAAAATCTAGCGGGTAATCCTTCCAAGTTCCAACTGATTCGACGACTCATTTGTTTGCAACCTATAAATGTAGACAGCTGCTTCGTTTTGAGACGAAGATGTAATGTGGGTTATATTTAGATTTCCAGATTCATGCACCATCGGTCGTCCATCGATTGAAGGGTAGAAATATTGTCTACAAATGGTAGAAATAGTGTCCTATTGCTTTTAACATGACCCGGATCAAATCCTACAGATTTTATTATAGAAATTACGATAACTCTAGAATTCGTCAAATTAGACCGACCCGTAGTACACTTGACTTTGCATATATTTCAATCAAAATAATAATTACTAGGCCCATAACACAAATTAAGCCTGGGTCAACTCAGCTGAGAGTCCAAATTGATTTCAACTTTGCCCTTTTAATATAGACTTCCGTATAGCTTCAGTCCGATGACGGAAACTTAACAGCAGACTAAGTTTGATGCGCTAAGGAACAACTATCCTCTTATAATGTCGGATAATTTGTGTTGTATAATATTTAATTAGTTATTATTCTATTGAAGAAGCGCATACCTGTAATTTAGTTTGATTCAGTTCAGCATTGCGACTGACGAAAGGATTTCAACGAGTACAAGTGGATTATATTATTGTATATGACTGGCAGTGTCAACATTTGCTGCACGCTGCAGCAACACAGTATGAACTTTGGGTTTCAAAACTGTAACTCTTTCCCTGATAGTGACTTGACCTTATTTAACTGCTTTCCTCCAGTGCAGTATATTGAAGCGAAGTTCTCTAGACTTTCAATAAGTCTGTCATTGTTGGCGTTCTTCTCTACCGAATTGGTTTATACGTTATAATGTCAGATCGCTCAGGAACATTTCTCCTCCACAGTGAGTTGGAATAGGGAGGAATTACGTCATATATTCTTGACATGAGAATATGCCTGGCCCATTCCTTCTTGACATTTGTGTCGTTTATTTCGTATCTCACAGCTTGCATTCGCCGAAGAGATGAAAAGCTGAAATTATCTCACCCAATAAATATGACAACGGTGAGGATTCTTAAAATCACATTGAACTAAAATTGTATTCTTAACCATTCGGAATATTTTGAGTCCAACTCGTATGTGGTATCGCTCTAGATCATTGACCCGAATTTACTTCACATGCGTCACTACTTATATTTACCCATTTTAAAATTTTATTTCTTGCAAGAAATGGATCAGAACTCAAAAAGAAACATAAATTCCACAAACTGAATAAGCAACAAAAAATTCAAAGACGAAATATTTAACATAAATGAGCGAATTTAGTGTTTGAGTGTCAAATCAGGAATGTTGTAGGGCCGTCCAGTCAGGCAATTCTTGTTTCTTGTAGTATTAAACGTACTTGAATTATTGGAGTTTCAGGAAAATGATTCTGGATTATCAATATGGGAATCTGTTCACCGTAATTGTGTTGAACATTACGACCTCTGGCATCCTTACTACGGGATAGCCGTATTGGTTTATTTGAATCGATTTACTGCAAAGACAATCCTTAGGAAGAGGACATTCAAGTAAATGTTGTATGAGAGTAAAGACATTGGGTTGTAGTTGAGTGGAGTGTGTGAGAGGAACCGCAAATTTAATAAACAGGAAAACAGAGGCCGTCCTTTGGAAAATGCCAATGTTCTCTTTCCTCATGACGTAACCCATTTATAGCTTCTTTCAGATCGGAGAAATTTTACTCCCCTTGAATTCGCTCATCACAACACTCCACACAGCAGTAAATAAATGGGATTTCGGAAAGATCAATGGCGGTATGGTTTCTGGAACATATGGTATGGCCAGACCTAGGAAAAACAAACCTAGCTCTAAATTGAATCTCTCTTCCATCCATAAATGTTTCTTTCAACCTCGGATATTCTTGGACTCCCAAACCACGCTTATAACTGGAGCAAGTGATGAAGGATGAACTCTTAACGTATTTATTTCAGGTCCAAGAATCTAAACCACGGTTTGAGTTCATTTGGATTCATTGATTTAATCTAGACTTGAACTAATATTATTCAACTAAACCCATATTCCTCTGAAACTGCCATTAAATATTTTATTGCGTTGCCGTATTTTTTTGTAAGTCGGCATTACTAATTACAAGTACTGGGCAAGTACGGCAGTTATCTCAGTTGCACTAAAAAGGTCAGAAAAACAGCTGACTTTAGCTTGCATAGCACCGGCCAAAGGTCGCAATAGTTTGCAGTGACTACCAGGGGAGCCAATCCGGGTGTTACACCGAAAACTGTTCCCTTGTAAGATGGTGTGATACAATGTGGTGAATAATAAAGACATGAAGGCGAATAGGGCGAAGAGATAGGGTAGGGACGGTTTCCGCAACTTGACTCTTTCACCTTGAAATCTCGTCTCGTCGTATCGAATGGGAAATTTTATGAGGTGCAACGAAGTGAGTACGGAAAAGGACATTCGCACTATTTGAGGTAATAAACCGAAACCGATAAGCTCAAAATGGGCGGAGTAGTTGAGTTTTGGGAAAATGACTCTCATGATATTTGTGTTGTGAAAGTCATTGTATTGTATTGTATTGGTATGGTGGTGAGGTTCACCTCGGTCGGAGCCTAGCTTCCGTCGTCTCATCTCCCTCAATTCGTATGCATTCATCTCATCTTCATCCAAAACCAGATTCTGAGTGGACATAAATTTTACTCCTTCCCAAGGTTTCTTTGTGTTTATTACAAAAGTGATATAATCCAAGAGAGAGTGTGTGGCAATAAAATAAAGGGAAATAAAACGAACCACAAGCTATTAAAAAGTTGGCCGTTGGGAGAAATTATTTGAGTGCAACAACTTTCTCCTTTTTAGCGGGCGACTTTTTCCAGAGTTGGTTTAGACTAGCTCAAGACTTATTGGAAGGAAGGAATTCTCCTGACACTCATCATGGAGGACTCATGGAGGACTGGTCCAACACTAGCCTCAATTTCACTTTCGACCAAAGGAATAGTTAGTTGGGGCCCTGGTCGTCTGCACTTCCTTAAAGTTTACCTCTTAAAGGGTGATATTGGCTAGCCTATGAAGGGCGTGAGGTGATCACATAATTAAGAAAAGAATATTATTTTCTCAAGTAGTGGTTCCTGACTGACTGCTATGTCTCGGCCCAGGTAGGACTTTCTCCACATTTCTCTTTGCTTAAATGAAATAGCGTAATAATGGAGAGTGCATTTTGATTGAGTGATGATTAATTTGCTGAGCACGTTCCGTCAATGGCAATTTTTCCACAGAGCCACCTCTCACCTTGATGAAGAAGTGAGTTTGAAAGTGAGAGAAAAGATGGTGGAACGTTTCTTGGTTTTGGTTCCAAACACTTGTGCGTGTTTGTAACTTCTCTTTCTTCCTCTTCTGACTGACTAAAAGCAAAGTTAAACACTTTCTTCATGATCAGACGTGATTCTCATTTTGAATGACCGTGGAGAGCAAGTCCAGTCATTGCTGGTTGGAAAAAATTAGTTGGGTGAGGATGGGAAGGAAGAAAGAGATTTTGGCTTTTGTGGTAACCATTTTCCATGTCCCGCCTCGGCCTTTCCTCTTGTCTACCTTTGAAAAGAACTTTTTCCTTCAACGTTCAACGATGCCCTTAGTCGCTTGGGATAATTTAGCCTGACAAGGGAGGAGGAAAACCGTCTAACAAGTGACAAACCTGACACTCAACCCTCAGCCACAAGACAAAAATCCTGTATATGGGTTTGATAAACCTAGGGCAGATGGAATTCGCATTTTCAAGCCCTCCCTGCCTAGGAGTCCCTGTAGAGAAAAAGGGCTTAAGGTGCTATTCCTCAGTCCTCCTCCGACTGACACTTTCAATTTCCAAAGTGTCAAAAAGTGTCTATCCCAATCACTGCCTCTCTACAAACTCTCTTCTCCTCTCTACTAATAGACTACACCCCAACATCAAAGACATTTTTTAACGGAATAGAATGAATTTGAAAGAATTCTCCTGTCCTTCCCCATGTAATTCTGGCAGAATGATTTAATAGGGGTCCTTTTATTTTGGTCGTCTTCAGAAATGAGGACTTTCTTGAGCAGAGTCAAGGACTAAAGAGAAAAGGCCTCTAGATCTAAGGTTCCTTGTTAAAGGGAACGGAAAAGCAAGGGAGAATCGGCGACGGATGGAGTCGCAGTTTAGTTTTATCGTCAAAATCCACTCTAAGAGTCCCACAGTCCAAGTTGAGTTTGGAAACCTAGTCTGCGCCTGTGTTACTAGTTCGGTTCTTCGGACGGCGGATGGGACGGGAAGGAATAAAATGTTCCATAGTTTAAGCCTGCCTTGGAATAAAGGGGCTGGGACGAATGTTAGGTTCAGTTGGAATGTGTATTCCATCGTAGGAGAGCCATGTGCTCCTCCAGTCATCCCAAACAACAACTTGACTCTCGCATCTTGACTCGATTCGGAATCCTCGTTTCGGACCTTTTGCAAAAACTATACTTCCACATCAGTGTGAATCTTAGTCCCACCCGGCTTGGTCTCCTTCTCCTCATTTTGGCCAAAACCTATCTTCGCTAGTCAATACACACAAGTTGGTGCTACAAATAGTGACAAAAACAGAAATGGATTGGACATAATCACTAATCTTCTTGACATTCATTACTCTAGTTAAATTTGAATGGTGCTCTCCATAGTCAAAGTTTCCGCTTTGGCTTAGAATTACACAATACTAAAAATAGATTTACCTTATCCTCTTTTTACTTCAACTTGATCTGGATGAACGTTGTGTGTATAAATAGTCTCACGGATGAATCATGACCACATCCGACCATTCTTTTCAAATAATAGTGCTCACTCAACACTTCCATCTTTTGTTCCTCGTTCATCTTCTTAGCCAATAATTATTCATCCTTGTCGATAATTAGTGCTGAGTGTTGATGAATACCAGAAATTTTGAACCTTAATTTCCTTCGGACTATTCTTGTTGGTGGACTTTTTACGTATGGACATTTCAGTGCTATCACTTGGGGTAAGCTCATGTTTTATGAGTAGCCTTTTTCGGTCTAAAACGGGTATTTGGGTTGAGTGGAGAAATCATCTATGCATCAACTCAAGTAACATGGGACAATTCCTCCGTTCTTTGGCTCCTGTTTGATGAATAAACTAGAAGCCGGGTCTAGTTTTAACATACAGTTGTTTTGACTCGATAGTGCAATGTCGAGACTATTATAATTGTACGACTATTACAACTTGTTGTTGGTGATTACTCCTCGCCCTTCGCCTTGCTTCCGTTTTGTATTTCCGAACTGAGATCCAGTTCAGCAGTGTGCGTGTTATTTGGGGTTATTTTCTTCTGAGGATGAAAAAGAGGACAGGGAAGGATTGACAGTTCACTTTCTCTTCTACAAAGAAAGGTTGTGTTATTGTTCGAATAGAATGGGATCGGAATATGAGTGGTGGTGACTGGAGTCTAGGTCCCAAACTTATGTATGTACAGTTCGTCCTCCAATTTCACTCTGTCTCTCTTTTCCCTTAGCATTAACTATGAATTTCCTACAAGAATTTCTACTGTCGTTTCGCCTTGAGGAGAGAAGAAAATCATTTTCTGAGTGAACTTTTGATCCGGTGTGGCCCGCCAGTTCCTTAGCCGAACAACCAGGAGGCTTCAAGTTTCTTCTATATTGCCTCTGTTTGGGAACATGGGGGATGAAGGAAATAGTTACGGGGAATATGATTCAAATGGGAATGAAAATGCCGAAGACTGGTTTACTTTCTACAATTCTTCCCAAAAAGTGTTTGAGGATTCCTCAAATGGGACGAATGATACACTCGTGCTCCATGCTACTACTGGCTATTCCACACTTCACATTATCATCTCTTCCGTTATCCTCACCTTTATGATGATTGTCGTCGTTGTGGGAAATATGCTCGTCATAATAGCCATTTCCACGGGTAAGTATTCTAATTGAATTCCTGTACAAGAGTTGAAACTTAGGCCAATCTTAACAGGAATTTTTCCATGGAACAGCCATTTTTTGTGGGCAAAAACCTCTTGAAAACTTACAGATAACTTACATCGTGTGTTTATTTTGAATTATTTAAACCTATTTTCAACTTTTGTGAGTCGGGTGATTAAGAAATATTTGCACAACGAATCATTTTTTCCAGTAGAAACAAATGACAAAAAGAGATCAAAGTTGCAAAGTGCTGTACAAAGGCGGGAACCTTTCAAACCAATAATATTCCTATCGTAGTGCTGCGTTGTAGATTAACGAGGTGAATTGGTTAGAATAATAAAAATAGAAGCTAAAATCTACATTAATAAGAATAGCATGATCAATGAGAATTTATCAAAATGAACTGACACGCCCGTGCTCATAATGACAGCAAAAAGTGTTGCTCGATTTATGGACTTTGATATAAAGTATAACTTTTCATTGGTACATTCAGATAATCTACTTAAGTTTTCCAAGTGAAAAGGTATTTTAATGATGATTTTTGTTGTATTATTTTGTAGAAAAGACGCTCAAAAATATCCAGAACTGGTTCATAGCATCCTTGGCCGTTGCAGATTTCTTCGTTGGACTCCTGATTATGCCTTTCTCCCTTGCCAATGCACTCATGGGCTACTGGATATTTGGCAGTATTTTCTGCTCCGTTCATTCAGCCTTGGATGTTTTGCTCTGCACAAGTAAATTGAGCACAATAAAAATGAATCTTAATTAACAAAGGGAGGAGCGGAAATTGCCTCCTAATTTTCCTGTTCCATTCAGGCATCTCTGCCAAAACTTTGTCTATTCAACTTTCATGCAAGGAGTAGTTTAGAATAAGTTCTCCTCCATTGCATTATTTTGATTAGAGTTTCAATTCCTTAGAAAATATACTCAAAATGAAAACTTTTAAGGATGGAGTTTAAAAAATGTGCTGTTTTTATCCAGGTTCCATCATGAACATTTGTCTAATTAGCCTGGACCGGTACTGGTCCATCACTCAAGCCGTTGATTATTTGAAGAAGAGAACACCAGGGCGGGCCGCTGTCATGATTTGCATGGTGTGGGCCCTCTCGGCCCTCATTTCAATCCCACCACTGTTGGGTTGGCGGGATCCAGATGCTCATGCTGATAAAGAACTTCCTGTGTGTGAGGTGAGTCCAACTCAACCATTCCATTGTTTGCTGAACTCAAACCTCGGCAGTCTTCTAGGTAAAAGGTAGATCATCCATCATCACTTGTGCATATTCCATTCCACGACATACATGAAGTTCTCATGACTGAGTACTAGGAAATACCCGGGTGTTTGATAGAAGGAGTTTCCCCATGTGCTTTCCTATACTCTACATTTATTATTATTGCAGGTCGGTTCAAGTGGTACTCCTCCAAATATGATTATAATGCTAACAAGGGAAAGGAGTAGTAGTAAGAATAGTAGGTTATGTACTCTTCTCAGCGAACTATGAGATTTTGTGATCGTGTGGAACGAGCCTTCTTTTCACAATCCAACACCTACATTTTACAGTTAATTTAGACTGAACCTTTTTGCTTATGGATTATCTTCTTGACGAGTGAATTGAGCGAATCCTTGTGTGTCTGACTCAGGAATTGCCTTTTGCATGAGGCAAAAGCCCAAGAAAGAATGTATGACGTGTTGATTGAGAAAATACTATTTCTCCTAGTTTCTCTCCCATGTCTTCCATTTGGATACAAGGGCCAGGGGAGGAAGGAAAGAGAACATAAATAACTAAACTAAAGTAGTACATACATAAGAATAGCGGGAGAGTAACATTAAACAAAGTACTACTACTGGCGGAGACTATGTATGTCTGTCTGTACGGACATATAAAAAATAACGTGGAAAAACTTTCCTTTGCTTTTGCTTCTTGTCCAACCCAGAGAGGTGAGGAACTAGTAAAAAAGAAAGTCTGTGTCTTGCAGTAAACTATGGTAAAATAGTCTTATGTGAATGTGTGTGTACTTTGAGGATAGAGATTCGAAGGCCAAGGGCTTTAGGTCGGAGGCTATTTAGAACCAACAAACCTTTTCAATTTTTTTCTGGTAGAGGCAGAATGCCGCGTCGATCCCAAAGGATGTCATTAGAATACTCAACCGTGCATAAAATATAGTTTGGTTTACAGTCTTAGATTTTGGGTCAGAAGATACTTTGAAGTAGGAGAAAGTCCTAAGGAAGGGAATAAGGAACCAATTGTACGCCCAATCCTAGAACCATATCACTTTCCTAATTTCTCATTCCAGCCATGTACTCCCATACTCACCCTTCCTTAAACTAAACACCCAACTCAACTCCTTTTCCGTCCAATCTGAACTACTAAAATCTTAAAAACATGTTAAAGGGCATGCGGACAAACAACTTCAATATGCACTCGCACACCAACTTCTCTTCCCAGACCCGTTCTGATTAAATTATTTTCTCCTTGCTTTCTCTGTGTAACAGGATGCAGGACTTTCTTTCTTGCAACTCATAAATGAAATTTGCTCCAGCCCAGCCCAGCCACTACACTATACTGCCATTAGGAAATATTTTCCTCTATCCGTCCTTTTTCACAGACCATCTAAAAATTAACTAAAGTTTCCCTACTGACTTCATTAGTCTAGATTTCTTTTGGATAATTATATAGAGAGATTCCACGTACTCCTGGCTAAATGAAAGCTCATAGGGTTCTTTTGAGTTTCTTAGGAATGTCACTAAAACACACTTTCTCCATGAAACATTCCTAACACAAACCACCGGTCCTAGGAGTAACTATTTCATTTCTCTCTGTGTCTCATTTTTCACTCCTGTCTATAATCTCAACTCTTCACCAACAATTCTGGTCAGGTTCAGAGGTCAACTTTATGCATGAAAACTAAATACATAAGGAAAGGAATGTCAAAGCAAGTACCAAAATCATATAATTAAATTTAATTCGCTTGTAGGGTTTTGTCGTCAGCTTTTTTTTGAGTCACCCAACAAGTGTTTTTGTACTTGTTCACTTAAGAATTGAAGTGAAATATACATGGATCAATAAAATTATTTGTAAGCAATTGTGATGCAATTTAGCTCGAATTAACTTAGTTTTCCTGGAAGGTCGGATGACGCCTAAACATTTGCTTTGAAATTATGTTGTTTGACATTATTAATCTAATGTTAGGTTTTGAACTTGGAAGGAATTGTAAACACTTTATTCAAGACTAGTGGTAGGATATTGGTTACTAAAAGCATCGAGTTCTCTTCATGTTCTAAAGGTTCCTTTGTATACATGAGGGACTGACTACACCTAAATGACACGAGAAACTTTGTCTGTAAACAATGTTCGAGGCATTACTTAATTTACGAGTTTGAATTGGATGTAACACCACACTGATACTACCTCAATCCAACGACACGGGTAGAATAAGTTGAGTTTGCTGCATGTACAATTGAGTTTAAAGTAATGCGACTAGTTGGTTTCCCTTTATAGGATAGGGCAGTGGGTTTCAATCGATTTGCATGCTGCGGAAAAATATAAAGGAAGACACAGAAGCATATCACTAGGACATGGATGGCATCGAGTCACTCAATATTTGCGGCTCACGTCTAGCACACGAAACGTTTTTATTTTTGCACTATTCAAACCCTAGCCCAGCCTGCCAGGCTTGATTCTGTATCGTGTACGTATGTATCAAAATTAATTAAGTCAATCATGCTTAGCTAATTTCAAACCCGTACTCTAACAAACAGAATATTTGCGTCTTATAATTCATTGTGTATAGTATAGAGTTATATTTTCCTATTTTGAGAGAAGCCTGTCGTGCTGAGTGCAAATTTAGGATAGTACAAGAGTGGCCTGATAAGAAGGAGTTGGATTCAAAGGAACGTCTGTCCGTGTTACATTAATCTTTGGATAAAACGCAGTGTTTGTGAGCATGTAAAATAACGAGAAAACTACTTTGAACTCGGTATTATATTCTCTCTGCTGTTATTCTCCTTGGCTGACTAATATTAATTATCTCCGTTTAATAATTGTCATGCTCTGCTTTTGAAGTGACGACAGAGGGTCTTTCAGATCATATTTTCCATCACCAACGTCTTAATTTGTTTATGAGCTCAACTATTATAAAGGGGAAAGGGAAGACCGATAGAGGTGATAAATAGTTAGAAGGTTCAACCATCCTCGTCCTTTACCCAAGGAGAAAATCACCTTGTCATTCTACTTTACGTAATATGTAAATAAGAATGAGACATGCCAGTCAGACAGGGTGGCGAAAGGAATTGTGTTGCGATAAATATATACGGTAGGTTGAAACACCCGATGACCCTACAATTCATGCATCCATCCTTTATGAATAATGACATCTAATTCTCCTCGAATCACCAACATTTCACTCTCCTCTCAAAATTAACTTTCTCAAATCACCAGAGACTTGTGAAGGTTGGCTTACTTTGTATAGTATTTAAACTCATGAATACTCATGCTGTGCTTTTCCCACTGCCCTGCTGCCTCCACAATAATCTTGGGTAAACCTCGAATTTTCATAAACGTAGGATGTTCCCCCTAATAGAAAGTTCTTCGGAAGTTAAGAATAAGTTAATCTCAACTCTCGCCAACTGGGAAGTCATTTCAATTTATTTTATGAATGTTTAATTATCTATGAGTGAGTGAAAGTGAATTATGCCTCTGGCGTTTGTTAGATTGGACTATTAGAGCGTTGCAATTTTATCCATCTAGTAGAGTTGCACTTGAATTCGTATCTGGTTAGCCTTAGAAATGCCAGTACTACTAGACAAGGACGAAACCGAGAAGGTGAGATACAAATAGATTGCCAAATTTTATGTTTCGTCCTTTCCACGCAGCCGAGTTAGCTTGAGTTCTTCGATCGACCGAGTTAGACTCAGTCACTTCTACTGTACTCATTTCTTTCTTTTTTTCGTCTATTATTCTTTCATCCTGAACCAGTGAACCAGACTCAACTCAAGTAATGGGGTTCTGTTGAACTCAGTTCCCAAAAACTGCAGAATAGTAAATTGAATTAGCAATGTTAAAGTGCATCTGGGCCTCTTTGCTCTTCACTTGTGGCTTGAATAATAGATTACAAAGGGCATGGAAAAGAGAGCAATCCTTAAATAAGAGCCGGCTTATCTCTCAGTCAGATCTATCTACAAGACTCAGACACAATTCCAAAAACTCAGAGAGTGACGAAATATAATCTCAAACTGACCTTTGCTAGAAGTTTAATTTAAATCTAATTGTATAAATTAATAAATTCACATTGTTCAAGTATACGAGATAAATTCTCAGGTTTGACAAAATATAAAACAGAAGTTCAAGTTTAACACACGAGGAAATTTGCAAAGTTGAACAACAATATTATTAACACTCATTTGATTTTCCATGCTCTGAATGTGTGGAATTATGGTAGGGATCAGGATTAGACCAGTAGCCGAACTAATTGAAATTTATACACTCTGATTACTATCCATTTGAAAGAATCTTTTTCAGCCCATACAAAATCCAATATTTCATTCTCAACAAACTCATGTATTTATACTGTGGATTTTGGAGTCCTATTCAAATCGTCTAAAACTAGCCACGGCCACAATTTACCCAATTTAAAGGATACAAACTTGTATATGGACAGGCTTGCCAATATAAATGCGTCAAAATCTTTAGTTTCGTCTTGACCATCAATAATTCAAATAGTTTAGCCTGAAATAAAATAACCGTACCTCTTATTTTGTATGTTGATGAATATCGATGATTACCAAACGGATGGAGTAGTGAAGACCACAAAGAAGGCAAATTAAATATTGCCATTCTATGTGGCCATCACAAAATCCATATCGTTTATTAAAACCTCTGGATGTCTGATTTGAACTAAATGAATAACGGATCATTGCGATGTCTATTTATATGTGAACTGTAATGTGAGTCACAAAATTTCAAACAAATATCCTTCATTATCTTGACTTGACGTTCGCAGAGTCAATGATTAGCCCGTGAGTTGTGTAAAAATTAGTGTGAAACAAATTATACTGACAAAACAAGACCATAAACAAGCAAAGATGTGTCAGATAAGAGATAAGAATTGGGACTCCTTTTGTTTCATTTGAGAAACTGGTAAGAAATATTCAGCTTGCTCCATAATTATAAAAAGATTTAGCCAGGCCGACAGGACAAAACGTTATATGTCTGCGACTTAGATGCAGAAATAGATTCTAGGAAATAGGGAGATGTTTTTGAGAATTAAAAATGCGTGTCGGTGTCTTTACTCGTCTTGAATGTTGTTTTTAGTGGCCCAACGGACGTGACACCTTAGTCACACCTAATCTTTCATTTTTCCGTTGGACACAGGTAGAACAAAGAGACCATTATAGAATAATAAATTTAACTAATGAACATGAACTCTTGCAATAAGTGTCAGTGCTGGCTTAGGAAACTTTGTTTATGTTTCGTTCAAGTTTTATCCGACACTTAAATGCTTTGTACATGGTTAAATTTTATTACTTGGGGTTGACCATCTTACTGGCAAGAACCTGATGCAATTTTTCTTATCAGTGGCCAGCGGACAGGGCGGTGACACAAGAAAAGGAGTCAATCCCTCCTGATCCCATTATAGCATTTTCTCACGAAACACCCAGCAGGGAATCAATTAATTACGCCTAATTTGTATTAAGAGGGTTAACCTTTCTCGCGACGCTTCCTCTTTTGGTCTCACATTTCAGTAGGTTAGCTCTATTTGGGGTTAGCTCTGGGCTAGCCAAGCTCTCTAAACATAATCCGTAGTTGAATTTTATGTCTTCTATTTGATCCCTTCCGTACTACAATCTTTGTTTCTTTGTTAAACTAGTGGCATAAAATCTTCATTCATTCTTTAACCTCCGAAGATAAACTTAGCGCTGGTGTAGGTAAAATTATCAAGAATATTAAAGTCTGCTTTAAAAATTTAGCCAAACGTGATAGTTGTGAGCTATAAAAATTAAGGGAATTAGTTTAACCCTGAAGAAACTCCTAATTGGATTCAATTGCTTGTTTATTAGTATCGCTTTCAATGTACATGATCTAGATTTTAATAAATTCTTATATTCGAAAATATAAGTAATATAGCCTACCTTAATTTTCTTTCACCAGAGTGAATTCTCTATAGCATAGCAGAAACTAACTGTAACTATGAAATTTTTATCTTTTATTTTTACAACTTTACAAAAGCAGGTGAAAGAGAGGAATTATTCTTCTTAAGTACTATAAATTATGTTTGTTTTTAGTAATTTTCTATTTCTAAATTTTATTGAATAAAAATCCCCAGTACTTAGGTTAATATAAGGTACGACAGGAAGTGGCCAAATGTGTGACTTTACAAAGATGTCGGAGTCTCTACTATTTTATTTTAGTGCCTTATATAAACATTAAGATGTATTTTACAAAAGATAAGAATCCTAATATATTTAGTCAATACAAGTTTGACAGTGGGAACAGTAGATTCAACTCTAGCACTTTTCTTCTTCTATCAGAAAAACTTTCCACCACAATTTATTGTAATTCAATGCTACACAGTGAGTTGAAATAATTTGTTTTGAAAGTAGTCCAGGGAAACGATAGTAAATTCAGAGGAAGGGAGTATGGGTCTGGTACCTATGTTTATGTGTGTATTGGAATGAAATCTGAGTTTGCTTCTTTGTTCCCGAGTTTTTTTTTATCTAACTCTAGTTTTCTTCTCCTAGAAGTGGTAGTAGTAGTACTACTACTACTATTCAACATGAATGCTGAGTCGAGTTAGTTTGAGATCTTTCCTAGGACTTGCTTTTGTGAGAAACACAGCAAGTGCATTCTTTGCATTCGATTTTCAACATTCACTGAGTTGGAACGATTGTGAGAGTCTCCGTTGTATTATAATACTAAAATCAAACATTCGTTAGACTTCTTATTGGCTCCCACAATCTTGCACTTGAGACAAGGAAGACAAACCAAACTAAGCCACCAAAAATGAGTTCACGTTTCCGCACAACCAGCAAAAAGTTGTTGGACCACGAACAGGAGGATGACTAAAGAATTCACCAGGGTCTGTATCCTACACAAATGTGTTAACTGCAAAATAGGACACGACATTTATACATACCGCAATACTCTTTTAATTTCACCTACTTATTTATTTGGAGTGAACCTGGTTTAGAAATTCTTTTTAATGTAGGGCAGTTTCCGCAAATTCCTATTTTGCAGAAAGAATTAAAATGTTTATTTGTCACTTTCCGTCATTTCTTTTAAATATTAAACGTAATTGAGAATCTGATTTATTGTAAGCTTATTGAAGTCAGTGCCGCAATATATGCGTGGAATTAAACTAGTTTCAATTCCATTCTGGGGGCTCATGTCGCGTGTGCCATACGGGCAAGGAACACCGATTGTCTGAAATGAGAAATGAGGTTGCCTATGACTAAGTCTTGCCTCTACATGTGCTCTTTAGTCTTAGACGCCTAGGTAACTATTATCATTTTCCCAAGGCTAACACTTTAAAAGGTTTCCATTTCTTTTTTGCTTATAAATTTGGCTGTAGAGTCTCGTCTTGCCTCTCGAGGTGCATGGATCGACACGAGGAAAGTGAGAGTGAAGGGCTGAAATTGAGAATTCGTGTAGTCGGAGAATTTTCATTTAAAAGGCTCAGACGTTTCACAGAGTTATTCGAGCAAGTAGATATGCAAATTTCAACAACTGCCCCCTTCTGCTCCTTCCATACCTGGGCTACATCTCCAAGTCTGCAATAACCACTTTCAGTTGTGGCTATGACCGAAAGAGAACTTTGGTCGAATGAAAACCTCGCCGTTTAAGCTTTTAAAGATTATACGACCAGTATAAAAATTTACTTAAAAAGGAATCTTGAAGTCAGGAGTGTTCATCAGATTAAACTAAGTAAAATATTATATATGTTAGAAAAAATTTGGCAAAAACGATTGTTTGATTACGTTTATGGCTATGTAATACTAGTTTCATCCGTAAGGCTTCTAGTGGAAATTACGATGGATCGTGTGACTGTAGTATCTCGAGTTTGAAGTTTTGAAAAATATTGAATATAATATTTTAAGGTACATACCATACTCTTCGACCACATAATGAATTTTTCTTGAGAAGCTATTAACAGGGTGAAACTATCACTTTCAAGCACGCATGGTTCTAGTTCTGCCATGTTCTAACTTTTTCTGTAAGGTTTTCACCTGAATTCGTTTTTGAAACTCGATTATCTTTCATACTTGAGCTAGCAACATTTTCTTCTCAAGAGATTAGAAAACCATAATATTTGCATGTGTCATTACTTGTACTTGTTCTTGACAAAAGAAATTGTTTACTCGGCTGGAATCCTCAATATGTACCAAATTTTTATTATAAAATTCAATGTGATTCCAGGTTTTGGGAAATATTGGTTTCTTGAGCAGAGTACTCGAGGGAAATTTCTATGCCGCACCCCTACGAACATTTATCAAATCAGCATTCAGTACTTTCTCCGCGTGTTATATTTCAAAGTGATCATATTCATATACTAGGGTTGTAAAGCTCAGCTATAGTATTCATTATTTTCTGACATATAACGTTAGCATTGGCAGGGTGTAGTCTGTAACCAAATTTCAATTCATACTTTGGCCGAAAGTGTATAAAATGTTGCAATACGTAATTAAATCTTGAACTAGGAAACCTCTTAGTTGATCATATTGTGAGAAAATAGCAATAATTGCTGTTTTCTAATTGATACTTAATTATTAACTGTCATCCACTTGATTCTTCTTGTTCTTCGACTCGATGATACATTCTTGAGAAGAATAAAGCTTTGTAAGTTTATCAATTAACGCTTTCGATAATGCTTTGGATATTTTTACATATCTAAAATATTATTCCACTTCCTCTATGTTGTATGGACGTTACATGGAAATATATATCTTTAAATGGGAATCCAATACTGAATTCTTGCTTCATTGCTTATGAATTTGCCAATCCGAAACAATTTTGAAGCTATTTTTATGTAGTTATTGTTTTGGCAGATTTTATTGTATTGGCAGACTAGATTAATATTATTTCTTGAATTTTTAAGAAATGCATTAAAGCTGACTTTCTTCCATGGCGTTGAGCGATAGATTGATGATCTTGAAGTAACGGAATTGAATAATAAATTATAAATAAAAATTTGGTTATGAGAATTCTTGTTCCATGCATCAAAATTTGTGTTGTTTCTTGTAAAGCAATGCCTAGAAACCGCGACCCCGGCCGCCTTTTTCAGGGCAAGCACTACACAACTACTGTACGATCGATTTCATTGAATTAGATAAATAAGAAGGCTGGGAAAGTTTTATTTGTTCAAACCTGTAATGAAGTAAATTAATTATTATGCTCAGAACATGGAGTTCAAGCTATTTAACAGTTACATTGTACTTTCCCGTTTTTATCTTAGAGTACATAAATCTATTTAAATCTTGAATAGTTTAATACCCTAAGGTTTTTTAGTTCATAACCTTTTCCAAGATTTTCATTTTCACAAAAAATGACTTGGTTTTGCCTTTAGAAAAACTTTTGGTTATGGTATGGATTAAAAAATTTGTTTGTAGGGGGAATATATTATGACTAGAGTTAGAACAAATATTGACGCCAAGTTTCTTGTTCTTGAAATGATTGACTAAATTTCTTATGGCACGAAGCTTTAAGCCGGAGCGTGTTGATAAAAGCTGAGTTATATTGGAAAGAGAGGGTAATTTCTGGTCCCAATTAAAATGTGTTTCATAGAATGGGTTAGCAAACATTGGTAAAAAAAGGTTCTTATGTGAAGGAAGTAGGAGGAGAAAGATATAGGGAATGAAGTGAAGATAAGGCGTGGAGCTGGTGAGATGGAAAGATCAGGATTTGTGTATATTAATAAGTCGTGCAAACAGAAAGCTTTGGTAATTCGATAAATCGGTTAGTCTCATGGCTATACGAATGGAAGAGAGATGAAAAAGAGAAAGTGGTATATATAATTAAGGGAGTGAAAGAGTGGTAGAGGAATTGAAGCTCCATATAGGGCTCAGGACAGACGGGACTAGACATTCAATGTTATAGACAATTAAAGGAGCTGGAAGGAAGAGCTATTGGACTGATACCTTTCTTTTGCTTCTTGTTCCCAACTTCTATTTGAGTCGAAAAGGAAAGAATGGGATTGTCAAGGAAGAAAGCATGAAGGGAGACTCACATTTGCGAACAATTATCGTAAATATTTCTAGGAACGACTGCAAAATTTCCTCCATCCGTTCCTAAACCTTTTCATGTCTTTTCCGGGCAAACTTTTCTCTTTGTCCCATAAGTTCTCATTTGATAATCTGATTTTCCGCCCTGAGTCGACAGAGTTCTCAATATAGGACCCCCTCTCGCTTTCCTCTACATAAATTATTTCCCTCTGCCTGCCCGTCCCGCACCTCTCATTTTCGGACGCATCGCTCATTTCCCTTCGCCCAACCATTTCACATTTCAATTAGTCGAACTGTGTGGAACCGCACGTACATATCATCCAGTTCCGTACCATGAATACACGCCTCTTCCTCAGCTTCCATCTACAATGTAATTCTCTTTCTCCTGAAATATACTGGGAAAACTTTCTTCGACCCTGTATCCCTTCCCCACGATGTGCCTATCGATTACTGATATTACTCTACTTTCTCCCAACTTTCTTCTGATTTCTTCCCTCGGCCGGATGCACTTCATCTCAAGATCTTCCAACCCACCATCAACATTCCTCCACACCGGAACAACTAATGGACGCTCTCCCCACCAAATCCATACAAACAATCTAACCCTTCCCTTTTTGACTTGGATTAATTTAACCCAACCTCATTCACTTAACCGTGTAGGTTCATCAGGGCCACCAAGGTCAAAACAAAGTGACAATGACAGCGGCTCAATCATCCTCAAGAAAACCTAGCCTTCTAGTTTATTTTTATATTAGGTCAGGTTGGGTGACACTGGAGTTTGTGGTCAGGTTTCCTTCTCTTCTTTCATATTTTTCCATTCCAAGGGAAAGAATCGGGAAGTACTCAGTTATCCTGTTGTGTCATTCTTAATCTCCTTTCATTCCAGGACGACTTCCTTTCCTTCCTAGAATTGGGATATGGGAATAGTAAGGAGACAGGAAAAGTTTTGCTCTATGTGTAAGATTGCAGGAGAAAATGAAGCGCGAGGTCACATTTCTCCGACTCTTTATTCCCCATATTTCCCCGGTTTCTCACTCTCATTTTGCCAACAGGAAAGGACGTGTCGGAATTCTTCATTCCTTCTGACGACATTCAGTCCCTCCATTTGGTTGTCTCTAGTCCCTACTTGTCATCACCCTCCTTCGTTCCACCCTTTTAAGATCTTCTTCGACTTTAATCAAGGAGAGGGCAGTAGAATGAGTCCTCACCGAATTGTACTTCTAGTCATGGGTTATTTCTCCACAACCTTAGTACTACTTCTGTTTAGAACCTTTTGACTGTGAATTATTTAGTGGAATAAAGTTGTATGCGTGCCATTGAGCGAACAGAACGAAACCCAGTCCTTTGCCTTACCTCTCCATAATGTGGTGGTAAGGAAAGGCGAGAAGTGGACAGACTCGAGTCAAACATGTCACAGACTCAAGTACTAGTCAATCGATCAGTATATGTAAAAGGTTTTCAAAACTATAGAAAATAGTTTGAACCTCTGGAATTGATAAATACACAGCATTCAAAGGAATTTCGTGATGGAAAATAGTTAGGGAAATGGGCGGATAGCGGTAGGGTTTTCCCTAGCAAAGGATTTGAGTAATTTGAAGAACACGGAAATAGGTGTGTAGATTCAGTCCAAATTTAGCGTAGAGAACGAGTCATTTGCAAGTGAGATTGAAATTGGAGCCCACTCCGCCCTCATTGTCAGAATAGGAGAAAATAATGGGGGATTTGAGTCAAACTGTTGCATCCTAACTGATTTCGAGGAAAGGGGTAGAATGTCTTTATAATTAATGCCACCAACTGGCGAGTGGAAAGTAAGCGTGGTGCAGTTTAACCTTATGCACAGAGCTGGTGCAGTACATTTGGAGTTTTGGCTGAGAACGCACTCGTCGTCACCCAATCATTCAGTCATGCAGTCCACGTCATAAGGAGACAAGATGACGCGAATTGGTTAGGAGCACCTTTCAAGGATTAGATTATGTATGAAGGGAGGAAGAAAATGTTCTATGCTCTATGCTGGGAAGGTGGAGAAGATTCATTTTTGGAAAATTCTTCAAGACGGCACAACTATTTCCTGCGCTTCTTCTTAGAGACAAAGACTAGAGCTACAGTGCGGTGTGGTGTCTAGAAAACTAGGAGCCTTAGTAGGAGTCCTAGTCTTAGACGAGAGAGCAGAGTGAAAGTATTACACATGGTGGAGAGACGGGCGGAATGCGAAGGATCCGAGAGATAAATTTGCATTCGTGCACAGCTTTCTCCTCTGAGGATTACAGCTTTCCTCTCAGTTTGATTTAAAATCATAATTTTTTTGTTGGAAAGGGCCTGAGTAGAGGAAAGAAAGCGGACGGGGCTACCCAGCTCATTGCGTCTTTCTGTCATCAGCTGCTTCCACCAGCCCCGGGCCTGCCAGCTTCTCTCATCATCATCTCCAGAATATCGACAACCCATTGAAATCTTTTTATACCCTTTTCCCAAACCTTGGTCCCCAACCCGTCCTCGAGTCAAACTCTCTAAGCCGATTATTGTATGAACCTTCCAGCTAGGGCTAGCTAACTTAGCCTAACCAAATGTCTGTTACTCGCAAGTCAAATCAGTCAGGCCCACTTTTCTTCCTCTATCAAATAGACCCGCTTTTCCTCATTACTATCAAAGATGAGGAATCTCCTCGCATCCTTTCATTTTTCACCCAGTTCTTCTCAAGAAACAAACCAAGAAATGTCATCCCACTTATTCAGCTATATTTCATTTCATTTCTCCTAACTTTTTATCCTCCTTTAGCTATCACAACATTCTTTACCTTAACGTTTTCTGAGCCCATGACCCGCTTCTTGCACTATACATGCTACATACATCGAAAAATATTCATATACTTATTTTTATAAACAAGTTTCATCATTCCGCACATTATAGTAAAGCGAAAACTAAGGGAGCGCATGCAATTATAAGGAAGTCCGGAGCGAATAAATAGTTTAGCAGATAGCGTCTTCCTGTAACATGGAGTAAGACTAAAAGCATTTGACGTAAGCATAGAAAAGGGCAGTATCTGCTTTCTCCTGTTCACCTCTTTTTACTTGAGCCTAAATCCCATGAAAGAAGAGTTTGAACATAGTTTGGATAGTTGCTCCGCATGAAGAGCACCGGGGGTCTGACGCCCTTCCAAGAAGCTCTAATGTGTTTAATGCCTACAGAGTGAACCGCAATTGAGACTCCAACAGACTCAATCAATGGTGAGAGGTATTTCCAAATAAAATCCAACCAAAGAAAGGAAGAAGCTTCTGGCTATTCAGACTGAACAGGGTTATACCATTCACTCTTCAAGAAGCAAAGCATTCCTATCACTTCCCACTATCTTTCTCTTCGAGAGAATTAAGATAGGATAGAGAAAAAGTCCTCGTGTATTTTCTTCAAGATCATTTTTTATGGCTCTCACCCGAGAGGATTTAATAAATTTATTTCTAAAGCACCACAAGGAAACAAGTTTGATTTGATTATATGTCTTGGCAGATTTGTAGTCTTCTTATATACGACTCACTTGTTCAACCCACGCCACACCTCGATCTCTGGCAACCGCCTTTCAAGTGCTAATAAGGTTACTTCATTGCAAAGTGGGAGGACATGGTTTCTTCTTTGTGTTAGATGAATGCTCATAAAATTCCAACATGGTCTACCCTAATAATTTACAAAAATTGAATACCTACTCAGCTGAGGCTTCTTCATATGTACTGGATCATAACTAGATCATTCCTGAGATAATTTAGCTAATTTACCATGAATTGAAATACTAGTGGATACACCAAGATTGAGTATAAGAGCGTGGTCATGGTCACAAAAATTGAAGGAAAACATCTATTCCGTCAGTACTATTTTTAGTAAAATCGAAGTTTTGTGTATGAATGCATAGACATTGAGACCATGTCGCAGAACTGTCTTTGTTTTAAAGACTGGAGATGGCTTTTTGTTCTGGGCCAGCTTGTTGGCATGGATAGTTTGCTAGGAAAGGATCTGATACAAAATAGGGAGATCACGTTTGGTGTAATTAATCATTATGTTACTATGGAAGTTTGGGTCTGAATTGAAATTGGATGTGGGTCCTAGTGGCAAAAAATCATTTGTCCGAAATCGACTATACTCCAGAGTAGTAGTTAACAGTTTGGAAGGTTTGGGTTGGCTGGTTGGTTGGCAGAGAGCTTAAAGTGGTGATGATGGATGGACTAGATATAGTTGAACCTTGGGGAAAGTCTGAGTATGCCTGGAATATGTAGATAGGGAGGGCATGGAAAGTGTAACGTTACACGCGGTTAGTCTATTAAGTGCCAGAGTTTAATGGAGCTCTTGTAGTTGTAGTCCTCGGTTTGACGGGATGAACGGAGCAGAGAAAGTGGGAGCAGGAGGCGTAAAAATGAGTAGAATGAGAAAGTAAAAGTAATTTGCTAATTAGAAGCTGGGAGTCTAAAAGTCTTGTGGTAAGTGGAATGGTGCTGAGACAAGGACAATGTTTGGAACGCTATGGCATGGCATGGATTCCATAGGATGGAGTTGAATTAGTCAAGTACGTGCAAGTCCTTCTTCCCTAGTAGAACTGGAATGAGTCTTCTTCTCTTTTGCATTGTTTTGTCCTCAACTAAACTCCTCGTCAAAGCTGGAGGAATAATGTATCTCCTGAAGTTGGCAACCTAATGTAGGACAAGGGAAAAGAAGAAAGTGGAAAAAGGAGCTGAGAGACTGTTTGTCCACAAGTGTTGTAATATTCTGGCCCCGTGACTCACTTCATCATAACGTTGAGGAGGAGAAACTACTTCACGTCTTCTCTCCAACGGGATTACCAATCCTCTTGCCATTGACATGAAGAGTTAGTTCTCTCTCAGTGTGACACAGACATAGGGAGACAGACTTAAGAGGAGAAAGCCAATGAGAACAGAACAATTGCATAGCAAAGGAAAAAAAATCTTGAGCCAACAACAGGAGTTTTTCGGACGGCTGAGTCATACACACACATCTCAAGGAGAAGGCAGGACACTGTATTTGATTTTTCATTTATCTCAATGTTATCCTCAGTGCCCTCTTAGTAGAAGATGAAAATTGGGATGTTAAAAAAGTTGGACGCTCTACTATACAGAGCACTCATCCTTTCTCTTCCCAACAAAGTTTAGTTTGGTCCTTTGTGGGATCCTCCCTATTCCTTCCCACAATATTTTGATGCCCCAGACCAGACTGCTGTAGGCTGAGCGGATTCTAGTTTGAACCTCCAGTACTAGAGTCACACATACTTTTGTTTGCATTTGAAATACATACAGGATTTATGTTTCTCATTCCAGTGATTCGTTTGCGAGACAATTCCTTCTCGCCCTATATTATATCGAACCAACTCCTTTTGCCTTATAAGTTGTTGGATCTGTGTAGTCCCAGACTCCGCATTACACTATCTTCACACTCCCTGTCTCCCTTGACTTATTGAGAAATGTCTACAAAATCCCGCCTGCTTACTTTCTCCCTGGGAATTCCATAGAGACCAATTCCTCCAATTTGAAATTCCTCGTTACATTTCCAACTAGCTCATCCCTTGCCCCTCCCTTCCCCGCCTCTACTTAAATAATTACTCCGTATCTTTCCTTGTAGTTAATTAACTCGAAAACTTCGTTACAACTTGGAACCATATTTCATTTCTCAATACTCCTTCCCGTCACTCTGTCCTACTCTGTTCACACTTTCCAAATCCTGACTATAAATAGGAGCATAATGTGTTATCTAGATTTACATATGGGTGATCCAAAGAAAGTCGAAGAAAGATATGAAGAGTCTGCTTGAATATATACGGATTGTGACAATAGAAGCCAAGGCTTTTGAATGGGTAATGAGAACTGAATTCCTCGAGTTTCGTTTGGTTAAGTTTCTTCAGATCTGACGTTGATCCGTCAGGAAGTGGGTGGAAAGTGAATTTCGGCGGATTAGAAGGAAATGGGATTCATAATGTATACGTAGTGTCACATACCTTTTCTCCCCAATTTCGAACCGAGATGGAATGAATGTGAATTCTTATTCCTATCTTTCACATCCTGATTTTCCAACTTTTTCAAAAGTTCTCAAATCTTAAAAGGTGAATCAAGTTTATGGTAATCATTCTCATAAAAATTCTCCATATCTACATGCATAAATTGTTCATCTCTTCGTACGAGCCAGAATGCGTGGCCAGGACTTTCCTTTAAACTAACGGAATACTCATCTTAATCCGGATAATATGGTGGTAAGAACTAAGGTCCGTTCATTATGATTACGAGTTGGGCAGTATTTTCCTGCAGCAAAGAATTTATTTTACGGCGAAGTTATGCAGTGTGATTGAAAGGTTATTGATTATGATTGAATAATTTGCTCTATATGAGTTGGTGTGTTTGCTTAATTTGCATAAAAGTGGTTTAATTGAATAGTTACTTTAGATTATTTTAATTTCGATAGTCAGGAAAAGTTATTTTTATATTATGATTTTCTGTCAGCCTTGTATAATTTTCCACTAAAAGTTCGTTCTTACAGATGAAAAGACATAAAAAGTTTTTACGCTATTTCTTTTTCTAGAAAAGTAGAAGTAGTAGATATAATTGTGAATAACATGGATATATTGCTCCTTGGAGTGAAAACGGGATCTCTTTACTAATTCATTGGGTCCTCTTATTAATACAGTCAAGTTCCCATGATTCAGTTTCCCTTCTTTCCTTTCCCATTACTTTCAATCCATGTAATTTTACGGTGACGAAGAATGGGTATTACTAAACATTTTTTTGACATGAATTCTTATTCACACGAGTAGGAATATTTTACTCTATTTTAAGATTCAGTTGTACTACTTTCTCTTTAACGTAAGAAGCGGCGGGCCAAAAAAATACGATACAGCCGTGTGGCTATGAATACAGCTGATGAATATTCATATCTGTGATAATAATGAAATATGAATTCGACCCTGGCTACATTATGTTGAATCGATGCAGTCGCGTGCCCTGTATAGTATATCCTGCCAAATTCCCTTGTATTTAGAATAACAATGTTTAGACGAAGAGGAGACTATGTTTGCAATATTGTAATTTTACATCTAGTGAGTCTGAGAATTGAAATTTCCATATTCTGTGGATAAACAACGTATCCCGGAGGTTGTGCGTTCCTGGATGGCCTAATGGCATAATTCCTCATCCACTCGTGTCCTACCGTGGCTCTTCTGGCTGATCATCCTCGTTCCTTTGAACTCCAAGGGACTCAGGAAGGAGTTCTAATGCTCCTCCTGTTCCAAAGTAAAACAAAGCCGGAAGGGAAGGGCGCATAGTCATTCTGAGATCGCTTAATACCTCTTTCTATTGATAATTAAATTCTTTGTTTGTGATGAGTTATTCATAAGGCTTTCGGGAAAAGGTCCCAAAAACAGATAAGCACTTTCATGCCACTCTCATCGCCCCCGGTGCGGCTCAGGGTCCTATTTCCTCTCCACAATGCATCTTCCTTAATCCTTCTATGACAAAGATTAGTAAGCCGTGGGATCAGAACAATGCAAGGTTTCGATGAATAATTTACCCAGTTTAGTCCGTAGTACTTTCCACATCCACCACTGGGAAAGGAAATTCAGTTTTGAACAAGTCTTTCTTCTTTCTTTTTAATTCAAATACATATTTGAAAGCCAACGAGATTTTGAAGGAAGAAATGTGTCTGAACAACTGTAAAAGCAACATTTAGTTTCCAATAACTTTTGACGAATTAAAATTCTATGCTCGATAAGTCTTACTCATATGTTCGTGTATGATTGCTAAGAAACTAGTTAATATTAAATGATTTGTTTCAAGTTTCAAACTGTAGTAGACTCATATGCGAATGTAGTTTAATTGGAATAATTCAAGTAATTGTAGGAATCTTACGTTGCAAAGAAATAAACATCAAACTAGACTTGACAATTCCTTGCTAACCTTATAAGACAAATTTCCATTGATCGAATATAGTAGTTCGTATTCCGTTACTTCTAAAAGGTTTCACCACTCATCATCCACCGACCGACGTAATAATATTAGTGAATGTCTAGTTGAGACCAACATTTTCTCAACCGTATACAACAACCAGTTGTTCAGAAATTATGGGCTGAAGGAGCTGTGAGTGAATAAGTTTAGGTTTTATTTCACAGAGGATTTGTCAATATTAATATGATTTTGAATGTGAATTCAGGAGTATTATTGATCGCTGTGGCTGACAAGTAATGCTTAGGACATTTTTGTCGTGGAAGGTTTACATGTGGAAGACTTCTGTGAATTCTCATTCCCCTCCTGTGAGCACCAGAGCGGAAACAGTTTCATTTGTTTGTCCCAACTTCATTATTTACTACAAGAACTTATTGAACATAAATATTTCATTTCCCTCAGACTTTTCAAATGGGAGGTGTTCCTTCTGAACTCATTTCAAAACAAAATAGGCACTTCCTATCCATCTATTCATACCTATTACCAAAATGTCAGCTAGAGAGTCCCAATACTGATTTAATCATGAATTACGAACCGTATGGAAAACTCCCTGTCTTCCAACTAATAATTAATTGGACAGCATCATTAGTTCAGGGGTAAAATGTATTACCTCAGTGAATCCACGGAAACATTTCATAATTCATATTTTTAGATAGCTTTCTACATACCGAATTTGTGTAGGACACTTAGCATTTATTCATGTATTCATCCACCATCGTTTAACATTTGAAATTTTGCATATGTAGTGAAATTTAAGGTATGGCTTGCTTGTAAAAGTTGAAGTATATTCAAATATTTTCTAACGGAAGACTTTGGACGTAAAGATAGATTTTGCTAGACATGCTTATTGGTTCATACACTAATATTACTATCAGCCTTGATTGGATTACCTTATCTTATCGCTTGTATTAGGCTAACATGGGTATTAAAATTACGACGACACATGCTTACTCACTTGTCAACATCTTTTGTAAAAATTTTGTTTGTGTGAGGGTTAGCCCCATAAACCTTTGGTTGGGAGAGGGCCCTGTGAATTAGGAGCCAAATAATTGCCGCCGAACGAGCCATTCCTTCGAATTTCAACAAATCGGTATTTAGGTATTTGTTGCTATTTCAGTGATAATCGTAGTAAATTTGTACAACACAAATCCAAGGTCCCTTCATTAGAAATGCTTAATTAGGCGTAAATGTTAAATCCGAGTCTGGATACGTTTTTGTTGTTTTCTCAGCAGTTCTGGAAATATGAATAAATTATTAAAGTGTTTTATCGAAGGAATTAAATATGCATAGAATCAGTCATTTGATTCCTACAGTTCATCCTTTGAGTGAATGATTGTTTCCATTTTTACAGTTCCATTAAAACTTGTCTGATCGCTAGGTGTACTTTTTCATGTTCGTATAGCGAGGCTACGAGGATCAGGAGGAGTGAATCGTATTTGCTTTGACGCGTGCCGGTAATTCTCTCGGGATGAAGAGGAAATGTCTTGGCAAGTCGAGTCACACGCTTACGTCTTCTCTTGCGGAATGGAGCAGAGGGAGCGTCTGGCTCCGCATCATGGTTTCCGTGTAATTTATGGAGAATGAGAATAGGAAAATCGAATTAGATATATTTCGATTTGTTTTTATTTTAAAATGTCAAGGTTTTATTGTTGTTTATGGCTGCCACCAATCCAAGGTTCATTCTGGGACAAATGTCGCCCAAAAGTGAGACGACTAACTTCTCAGTCCTTATCTCTTTCTTCACAAGTAATTACGTCAATTGCTACTTGCTACCGATGCTAATCATTATATATTCAGACAACAAACTTCTTTTCTTAGTCTCTAGTCTCTACAAGAATCATTCTAGTCATTTCTCTCAACTTGTAAAGAACTAAACTTCTCGCACCAACATTAATTAACTAAACGAATTAAGTTGAATAAAAAATGCTCACAAGTTGGAATGGTACATAAATTGAATGAACCAGAAGAATATGTCTAGTCTGTCGCAAAGTCTCTGCTTGACCGTTTGATAATATTATTAGGTATTCCGTGCTCCTCTTCAGGAATCACTGCGAACGTAGGCCATGGCTTATACATTTTATCATGAGCAGCCTGTGCCCAAGCATATTTTCGTGTTCAACTTTAAAAAACTTTTTTTTGTTGTATGCCAAACCTAGTAAATTCAAAAGATTTTTTATTCAAACAAGTATATTCTACTTGTATTTAAATCACATGGTCAATCTGGACTTATTCAAAAGAACTTGAATTCTTTTCTTCGAGTTTGGCAATCCCAAGTTTTTTCTACAGATTTGAATCCTACGTGCTAGGATATTTTTTTTCATTTTTGACGAAATTCTCTGACGTCTATTGTTAGTTTGTTATACTGTATACCGTAATTCAAAAAGTTTCGTATAAGTACCGGATGTTTCAGATGGTGACTTCATTATTTTCTAAAAAAAGTTGAATGCAAATGGTTCCTAGTGGCTATTTTTGGACAAATCGTACATTCTTGCGCAAAAGTTTTACAGAGAATTCAATAATTTGCAGAGAATATCCTTCACCTTAACTTTTAGCATTATGAATCAATTCTTAGAGGCTTAACGCTCCTACCAAGTTCTCCGAAGTCTTCCTTCCGTATAAATAATTGAGTTTACTCGTCAACTATTCATGTAGGAATTGAGTAAGGCTTGTTGATAAGGATCCGTCGTAACCTATTGGAAAAAGCAATGTGAAACATTCGTTCAATACGTACTCAACTCGATAATAAAGAAACGTAAAATTGTGGAGGGGAACAGTTACGACTGTGTTCATTTCTATTCAGCTCAGCCTCGTGTTATTTTCAGGATAACTGTTCTAAAAAATAAATAGAGTTGAATTCTTGGTTTTAGTACTTTCCAAATCGAAATCAGCATACTAGTATTCCTTCCTACAATCAAATATGCAAGTCGTTATGCAAAGATAGATGAAATAAAAGTATCTGTAGATTTTTCTAATCTGTATTTTAACGAAGCTATTGTTTATCGATTTAACTATTTATAATGTTGGGTATTTTGGATGGGTCATCATAGTATTGAAAATGTGATAAGATTGTAGATGAATGTTTTAAATGTTGAAACAATTAGAGCATTAATGTAGGTAGGTAGCGGTGTCACTGTGAAGTGGGTGCGGGATGTTGTGAAAGGCTGGTCCCAGTTTGTGGATGGTTTCACTTGAGTGGAGGAGATAATGGCATGGTATAATTGCGTTAAGGTATGAATAGAATGGAAGTTAATAGATGACAGGTTTCCGTGAATTGAATCTCCTGAGAGGATAATTTGTGAATGAAACCTACATAGAGAAATATAGAACCGTTTGAATTTGAGTCGAGTTGGACGGGAAATGAAAATTGTCACTAATAATTCTCAGGAAAGATAAATTGTTGAGGCGAAACAACACATTAAATTATTTCATCAGGATGGGGGTATTCATACAAATGATAGTGACATGTTTGGATGAATAATGAAATTGGCATGCTTCGACTTGTACAACGTTTGGGAAACTAGGAACAAGTGGAAAAGGCCAGTTGAAATAAATCTTGTAATTTGTTATCGTTCCTAATGATGAGATGGGTCGATCGGTGAAAGTTTTCGCAGAGCGTACCCTTCCATGATTTTATGTTTCCGTTTGGCTCCTCGTTATGTCTCTTTTGGAACTATACTTCAACTCAAACGAGTTTTACGTCATACATTTCAACTTCGTGTTAAACGTTTTATGCACAACGGAAGTTTTATCGGAAAATTTATGTGTTATTTAACCACTTACTGTTTTGAGACTTGGCATATTGCTGTTATTACGTTGTAAACCATTTAAATCATATTCGTTACAACAGATTTCTTTCGTCTTTCTAAATATTCTATTATTTGGAGTAAAAATTGTTATAAATGTTTGTTCGTCAGTTTTTATTAACAATTCTCTATGATTGTCCACTATAATATTTGAATTTTGTAATTTTGAGTTCAAATGCGACTATTAATTTTTACCCTTAGGAAATGGACTAATATTTTAATTGGGAAGGATAGTTAAGGAATTTATGTAGCATTATGATTTGAATTGAGTGGAGGGAAATGAGTGTTAACATGGGCTATTATTGTTTGGTATTGAGTTTTCTAGTGTTGATGGAGTCGAAGCAGGTGTTGGTGTCTGTTCATTCCTGTGAAAATGAGTTCTGGAAATCGGAAGGGTATGGTACTCAGGACTTTGAAATATAATCACGAGAGGATTAGAGTAATGGGCTCATGCCCACTTTGAAGATTACATGTACCATTGGGTCTAGGCCTAAAGTTTTGGTGAGGGACCATACCTACTCGACCTGGTAATTGATGATGGATGATCTTCATTACTTTGTGTAGCTTTATGAGACTTGAATGGAGGAAATAGAATAACAGTGTTATCCACTCTAATGAGTCTAATGAGAAATGCCTAAACTTGTTTTCACAGTTGAGCAGGGAAATTGGCTATGTGCTCTACTCAGCTTTGGGCTCCTTTTACATTCCCAGCTGCATCATGGTCTTCGTATACATTCGAATTTACTTTGCGGCCAGGGCTAGGGCAAGGAGATGTGTGCGAAAGGTCCCACGACCCAAACCACAGTCCTCCATTGAAGTCGTGCCTGTGACAAAAGTACCTACTCCAACTCCTACTAATCTCAAAGGCCCTTCGAGTGAATCCCCCAAGGGTCCCCCCATGTCCGCCCCACCTTTCCTCGTTACGACTCCAGCTGAGGTCAACAGCAATTCTGCGACGTCTCGGACACATCCAAGTCCACCTGAACCCAAGACTCCCAAAACGGTTGGATTCCAAGAACCACTCGTATGTACAACAGGGACGACAAGTCCAAGTAGTAGTGAGGTGGTCGTCCGCCCTGAAATAACTGTAGAAAGTTGTTCTCAAGAGGACTCTGGTGAAGTGGAGAGTTTAAAAGTTGAGTCAGGGACGACGGAGAAACCAAGTACAGTTGAGGTGGATGAAAGAACTAAGAGCTGTGATCGTGAAAAAATTGGGGATGAAAGTGATGGGTCAGAATTAGAAGAAGTGTGTACAGAAAAGGACGTAGATAAAGAAAGTGACCTGGATGAAACTCAAGTTGTAGAGGTTGTGGAAGAATCTCCTGTAGAAACTTCAACCCTGTTCCCAGATGTTCAACTTGTGGATGAAGTAGAGAATTCGATTGAGACTCCGGAGGAAGAAGTCAGTCCTCGACCAGGACCTATGGAAGCTCCCATGGTTCTAAAAAGTCGAAGCCTTCGTGCGGCCTCGAGTCTCCAATCCAACGGTGGAAATCGCGGAGACGAAGTTATTCAACCATCTTCAAAAAAGGCTAAAAGACCAAAACTTCATTTTCTTCGGGTGGACGCGCCGGCCATATGGAGAACGACGTCCAGTCTCTCGCTCAATGGTGATGTTCATATCCTGGGGACACTCTCTCGTTCCTGCTCACGACTTCAACTGGACAATGACCCAGTGAGTGACGTAGAGCCCTCGTCTTCCGACTCTGGTGCTGTGGGGCGCTGTGTGGTTGTCAAGCCTCTCAAACTCCGACTTTGCCAACCTTTCTTTGGGAAAAAAGAACATTCATCCAGTTCAGGGAAAGCACGTCGGGAAGTTCTTGACATGGGAAAACTCCCTTCTCCCAAGGTAAATGCCAACACTTTTCTCCACTCACTGACCATTCCATTAGAACCCCACTTGTGTTCTTTAATTTCCTTTCTCTCCTTCTTCCCTTCATTCCCAATGACATCAACTCAGAACTTGAAATGTCTTTCTAACTCTTATCTCTTCTCTTCTATTTACAGCAGGAGATTCGTGATCCGGAGAGAGAGAAACGGCGGATAGCTCGAAAGAAAGAAAAGCGGGCAACACTCATTCTCGGTCTCATCATGGGCTCCTTCATTCTTTGTTGGCTCCCATTCTTCTTTCTCTATATATTAGAACCCCTCTGCCCTTCTTGCAAAGTGGAACAATGGGGCTTCGCTATTGCCTTCTGGCTCGGCTACATGAATTCCGCCCTCAACCCGGTCATCTACACTATTTTTAACAAAGATTTTAGACGTGCTTTTCGGAGAATACTATTTAAGTAATTCAAAAAGGTAATCATTATTCATTCCTCTATTCATATTCTTTCCATAATTAACTCTATAGTCTTTCAACTTCTTTCTTCCTATTAGTCTCTTCAACTCTCTGCATGAACAATTATATTCAACCCACAATCCTAGTGTTTTCTTATGCAACCATCCAGGGTCCCTCATATAAAACTAGAATTTTAAGCTCCCATTTTCCCAGACTACAAAACAATCTTCACGTCCCAACCAACTTCATTTGAATTTAAACCTAACCTAGAGCTCTTGCCCAAAATAGCACTTCTATTCCTCTGATTTGTCAAAGCACTGTCATTGTACATGAAAAGTCCTAGGGTTTCATACCGTGACGACACTACTACTGTGGTTGTCTCCTTTTATTTTTGACTACAAAATGATTTCCTCGGAATAGCGAATATTTAAAGTACTTTCTCTTGATTGTAGTTTGTAGGAGTTGCAATGGCTGTGTCGGTATGGGTGATTCAACTTTTCCTCCTTGTATCGCTTTCTTCACCATTGCCCCCAAACAGAATTCAGAGGGCGAGGAAAGATTTCCAGAGAACTTTCACCAACTTTTTGAGCAAAGTCAATCAATGAGAATGATCGCACATGTCACGCTCAGTCTCTCTTGGAAGAGGCACATCCAACTCTTGTCCTGCACTTACATTTATGTAAATAGGGCTACTTCGACTTTTACTGCTTCGACTATTCCCTCACCCAAACACTTAGCCGAACCAAAAAGACGTCTGTCTGCTCTACCCTCGTTTCTTTGAAACCACACACATCGATGCATACGCACTTTACTCTAACTCTACCTACTACTACGACTTGAACCTCATCATTTTCATGTTCTTTACAAGAACACGTACCAGATAGACCATTCTCATCTTCTCGACAATCCTCCTAATAAACTAACCTCGTACAACATCTTAAAGGTCACTCGTAAAATGCTAAGTAGTACACTCTCCCTCTAATCATCAACATTTTCACCCAACCTGCTAGTAAATGAGGATTCTTGTACAGCATGTTGGAGCCAAATGATTTTCCAGTCCATCCAGTTCTATCCTTGGAATTAAGTTCCTTTAGCAGATTCATTCGTATTTACAACATTTTTATTTCAGGTTTGCAAGCATCTCTACAACCACAAAAAGTAAATTTCTGTCAAAATAGATTTGGTCTTGAGGTTTATGAGTTTTAGTTTTATGCTGTGTTTCTTCCGGCCCTTTCATTACCCACAATAGCAATTTCGTTTTCCCTTCAATCTGGGCTAGAAGAGTGTTCAACACTTTTCACTCACGAGGCAAGGGTTATGTGAAGACTCAAAAGAAAATGTTGAGCGGAACGAAACTGTTTCTGAGAGGGAGCGTAAAGGGCTAAATCTAGTAGATATTCAATGCTCAGCATATTTCGTTTTTTCTCAAATATTTCCACTCCGGTATTTGTCGATATTGTATCGTGTGCCATATTCAAAAGAAAAAATTACAATAGATGTGGATTCAAGAAAAGAGTACAAATGGAAAGCTGATACTTTGCCCATACTACAATTTTTTTTTGTTTGGTTTAGTCAGATTTTAAAGAGAGAGTTGGTAAGGATAACACAAGTATGCCAGTATGCATTACATTGTTACCGCACACATAAGATCAAGTATGGAGTGAACTGAAGCATTAGAGAAAGCATGACTGACAACATTTATTGGAATTCCGGACTTTCAATCAATCACTGGGTGGTAACTAAGCCACGAGCATTTGTTGGATAAAAACCTTGGTGCATTGAAATAGGGCAAAAAGACTAGTTGAGCATGTACAAGTCCACATGCTACTACACCACTCCCAGATTCAAACATTGAGGTGAGCAAAATCTAGCATTTCCAATCCTTTCCTTCCCTTTACAACATCCTTAACTCCCAATGTCCAAAAAAAACTAGTGTGGTGAAAGTTTCATCCTCCTCGAGTTGAGCATTAGGAGTCAGGGGAGCGACTAGATTGACATAGACACTTGGAATATAGGGTAGAGAGAACGTCTTCCAAATCTTTGTTTGCCCTTCTTGTGTATTTGGAATACCTGAGTGAATTGAAAGACTGTGACATGACCTTCCCCTTTGCTTCATCTTCCCATTTTACACCGAGAATTAAAAATTAAATAAAAAATGTTTTCCACTCTGTCACACGTTTAATAGTCAAAATGAATGAACGAGTTTTTCTTCTAGTCATTTGTCTTCAAAACATCCTTCGGAGAAATTGTGTGTAGTCCAATCCTTCCTTGTTGAACAAAACTAGACAAGCAGAGTGATGAAAGGAGGAAAGAGTATAGACTAGGCATTTAGTCATTCAGCAGTCAGCCAGTCAGTCAGGTTTGTCTAAAATACACAACACGTGCCCCAATTATGTTTGAAAACCCGGGAGCATCCTTGTTCATTCTTTCTAACATTTTCAAGAGAGAAAGCGAGGGAAATAACAACCAACAGATTGTACTTTAATTTGCTCTTTTCATTTCCCTGTCACTCATTTGATGAGAGGGAAAAAGTTCACAACAGCCAGTAGTCTGTCTACTTCAATGTGTAAGTTGAAGATGGACGGGTTAGAGTAGACAAGGTATTTGAAAGACGAGCTATTGATCTGTTCCACTGGTCAGCCAAATGGCAATATTACAACTTTTCTTGCACCGTATGTCAAACACAAGTACTCTTTAGTTTTCAGCTCTCGATAGATTAGAGTAGTAATTTAAAAACTAAACCTGTTAGCAAAAATATTCAGAATTGTGGGACTTGTAATATGTCGGCATAATCCAATTTCTTCACATTACTTGTCTATAAATTACATTTAGAATGCAGTGCACTGCTAGAGGCAATTTAAATTTAGAGTGAATTTCAATGTTTGGGGATTGGATAGTTTCATGGACTGTATCGATTAAAATACAGGAAACAGTGGCAAGAACAATTTACCCTTAGCGTAACATTTTGTAGAGTTCGTTCAGCTAGAATTTTAGGCACACAACCATATGTGCTACTTATTAAGCCAGTTAATTAAGTCCAGCCATACTATCCAAATGAAACACAATGAAAATTCTCAGGAGTATTTACTCACCAAAAACATAACGAAAATTAGAAGCATGAGCGGAATAAGATAAGATATTGATGTATAATTACAAAAATAGTGGAAAGATTGTAGAAAGGAAAGGATTAGATTGAAGTATTGAGAAGAAAGAGGTGATTTGAATATTGTATCTTCGGGTCAGACAGATGGAGACAGGAGGTGAGTTACGTAGTATGAAAAGGAATTCTTTAGCTGGGCTGTCACCAATATGCCCTGTCTGTTCTTTTATTTGCTTTCACTTTTTGTACAAATTATGCTTCTCGATCTTCTCATGCAGTCACCCCTCTAGAGACATGTCGGAGCCGAATAGAAAAATGTCTGGAGTTGATACATTGAGGAGGGGACAACATGAGTTGGAGTTGAGGAGAATCGAAATAGGAAAGTGTCGTAAGGCAAAGTTTAATTTTATAGAGGTCTAGAGGGAATTCCAAGTCGGCCAGAACGCTGAGCTCCGCCAAACAAACATTCCTTTCCTGCAACAGCGGTCAAACACTAGTACATTCCACGCTCATATCCCTCAGCAAAGAAACACCCGACAAATGTCAACACAGCCTCCAGTAGTCCTTCTCCTTTCTAAACTGACATTTCCATGTTGGCTATGAAATTCTACTCTATTGTGGTTCAACTCAACAACCCTTCCTTTTCCACATCTTGAAGAGAACGGATCTGGTAAGACAAAATGCAGCTGCTGCTGCTGCTGCTGGGAGCAATCCAAGAATTTCATCCTCCAACCTTCCCACCTACCATTAAATGAATGCATTATTCTCCCAAAGAAACTTTCTTCTTGTATTATTTGTTCTCACCAAACACAACCAACCATCCATAGCCTCCCTCCAATGGAAATCATTTAATCCAACTCGACTTTCTCCATATTGACGACAGGAGGTAGGTTCAGAAAACCTATGGAAAATCATATGAATCAACCATGTGGACTCTTCTAAGATCCTCACGCTTAGATTTTGAGTCTAGAAAAGTCATTTCGTCATTCATATGGACGATAGAGAAAATGGCTCTGTTGGAAAGAGTAGGGTAGATTGATGAGGGCGCCTTTATAAGTGGTTCAGCTCCAATGCCCCAATCCTACCTTCAACCATCCGCCTTTGCCACTTACCCAAGTGTCACAGAAGAGATCCTATTAAATCTCGCAATTAAAACGTCTCAAGGGACATTCATATATGAGGAGGAAAGCCTAGGCTAGGATTCAAGTCAATTCTTTAAACCATTTCATGCCGTTGGATATACCGTATTCCTTGAATTATATTCATGCAGTCTTAGTGGAAGACAGACAGACGTTCAGTTCAAACTCATCTTGGAGAAAAGACTGAGTCTGGGAGTTTTCTCTGGTTTCCCATAATAGGAGCAAAGAGAAAGTGGAGGAACAATCGGGGAAAGTAGTTTTCCGTAGATGGATTGACGAAAGAATAGTGAGGCGAGGATGGGACGGATGGACGGTCCCGTCCAGTTTCTTTCCTAGTTTTTGGACCTTTTTTCTTTGCTCCGTTAGACCATCCATCCGTCTATCTCACTTTCTTTTCCTTGCGGGGAGACAGGTTAGGACGAGGGTAGTGGTAGAAGGAAAAGAAATGAGAGAGATGTGCTCGTGGTCACTCACATCCATTTTCTAAGGAGAACGGAATGAACAAGAAGAGTTTCATTCTTCTCAGCACGGTCCGTAATGTGGGAATGCTTTCTCTTTATGTCTCCTTTGGGTGTGCGTTAGGACCAACAATAATTGTTACGCTTCTTCTATTCCATTCCGGCGACTCTGGTTTATTGTCATTCCTCCTTTCTCTTTCATTCTCCCTCAGGCCGCTAGTTTTCCCCCAAAAACCCGAAAGCACTGACTTTTCATTATTCTGATAGCCCAGAGTCCCACCATCACGTTCTTACTTCATTTCTTCTCCACTAATTCTCCATCCTCATATTCTCTATAAGGGTAGCGTACAGGTATAAGGATACAATCCTTTAGCATAATATTTGCCCATCGTACCATCCCATTCCTTTTGCTTTCATACACCCCAAGCGTCGAGGATTTAATTAGACACGCTTTCGTCGGATTCACTAGAGCGCTGCTGACACAATCCATTCTAATAACTGAACTACCTACTTGAATCTACTCCTCTCATCATTTACCCAGTTCCAGTTCCGCACAACTTCTGTGGCTCCACAGATTCTCTGAATAGAGCATCAACTTCACGCTGCGGTTCTCACTAATCTCATTCCCCTCTACCTGTCCGACCTCATTTTACGCACCAAACTCACCTCTAATCGCAACTCTTTCATACTTGATCCACAAAATTCAACCATATCCCTGATTTATCAACTTCATTCCTGTTATCACACCACAAATTAGAACTATAGCCCAAGTACTATAAGCCAGACCCATCTCCGTATAAAATAACCCAAAAGCATCGGCAATATTACGAGTTTTATTATATGGCAGGAATAAAAGTCATATCCTTGCTAAAATCTCACAAATAGCTGATTTTTAAACTTGGATTTAGTATGTTGGCAAAATTAAATTATCAAATCATCTTAGTACTTCCCCTTCTAGTTCATTAGCATATCGTTTTTTATTATTATTACTTTTATTCACAACCCTGTCTAGATACCTGCATAGATGAATTTGAAATATTTGATTCATAATCTTGAGAGTTGAAGTTTACTTTTATATATTATTTGATTTGAGTGGACTGATTTTGAAGTTGACTTTTTGTAATGAGTGATGATTGCATAGGGACTTGGAGTTCTTTCCCACCCATCTACTGGGAGTCTGGAAGGGAGGAAGAATTCAATAAAATGCAAGAAAGGAAGAAGAAACAAAGTATCCATGGGGTACCAGCTTTTTCTGTGTGGAAGAAAGGCAACTTTTACTTTATTGCAAATGGCAGTGGAAATTGAAAAGATTCCTTTCTGTGCGGAAAATCCCGTCTTCAGCCCAGCCACAACCCATTCCAGTTCTTCGCCGCTCTCAGTTCTAAGGCTTTTGTCTAAAATCTCGTTTGAGATTTCTGTAGAGGATAGATGTGCTACTATTACTTCTACCAATACTTTGTATGTAAAAAAAATAAATTTGTGTGGACTTAAAAAATACTTGTACTCGGAGGATTTGGGCGTGGAAACTGTTACGCCGTGAATATATAGGCAATTTACTTACAGTATGCTCGAAAGTTTTACGGAACTATTATATAGAGTAGGGTTGTAACTAAAATTGAAATTGTGTATAAGCTACGATGGACAATCGTGAGCAAGTTGTGCGGACAAATTTAATTACTCTACTCTATATCACTCCTGTCTCTAGTTTTACACGCAAATATATTATATAAATAATAATATATTAATTCCGTCAGTGATGGTGCTAACTGCTTAGGTTAAGAAATGCCAAAAGAAATTTATTCAGCACGTTGTTGTTTGATAAATTCATTGGCCTCAACACACTTTGTTTGAAATTAAGTTGTATTCTTGATTTTTCTTATTTTATTTAAAAGTTGGGCATTACCAAAGCGCTAAGCAGTGCCTGATGGGATATTGGATCAGTTTGAAAAGAATGATACTTTTATTTCATTGTTGGTTCTATTATTATTTCAAACATTTACAGAGATTTACTTAACGATTCCAGTCTACTGTTAACGTTTCTCGAATTGCTTTTGGCAATTGTTTAATTTTTTGCGTCCCAGCTAGGTTCTTTAATTCAACTCGAGTCTAACTTGGTGGTTTCATCCGTGATTTCCGCTAAAAAGTCTCAATAAAAGGACACAACACAGAAGACGGGTTGGACTAGCATTACTATTTTGTATCAAATTCGGCGACACCGAAGGCCCAGTCCCAGCCTGGATTGAGATATTTTTTCTCTCATGATTCCCTGTAATACTATTGGCGCATCAAGGACAATCTATTACCTCCTATATTTCAAGATTTCCTTTTACTGATCGCCGAGTCACAATATCCTTAAGGGCAAACAAGGTTAAGATTTTACTTCATGGGAAACTAACATGTTAAACAAATTTTTAAATATTTAGTACTAAAATTATACCACTGCCCCATCCCGTAAATGTCCCTAAACTGAACTGACAAATATCTTTAGCCATAAACCATACAAAATTAACTCATTTATTATAGTACTATACTAATTAATCGAATGTAGTTAACCTTACTTGAAGATCTCAATAAAACAAATCGTTGATTAAAAGATTCCACTTTGGACTTGGCCATTGACATCAAATATCTTCCACAGTAAAATTAATTCACGAATTCCATTACAAATATATTACTTTGATAAATTCACTTGGAAAGCAAATCCAATGGAAATTCAACTTAAATATCGAATGAATTATCTGTGATTTATATTTTACTATTTAAAATGATATGTACCAGGACTACAAAATAATAAATCAAATTGATATCATTTCAAGCAAAAATATCAGAAGATATAAATTTCCGACTTCTTGGTTTGGTACACACAAGTTTTGTCGTTGAACTTTATAATGCCTTGGGGATCCACATGATTTGGGAAAACCGCAGCAATTGCTTCGTCGTCGTAACAGGTGGGTACTGGAGCTCTAATTAATGAGGTCATTGATTAATTTGGAATGATCCAACGGAGATTAAAGTTATTATGAATCACTTGAGGAAAAATTTGAGGATTTAATGCATTTTGTATGGAACCTGTTTTGTAGATCCTGAAGTCTTGGGTTGGAAGAGATTGAACCGTGCGTTGGATCAATAAGTCATGCGTTGTTAGTACGTGAGTGATCTGGCCTGCCAAACTTGAAACACTTTGTTCCTCCCAGACTAAGAAATTAAGATCTCGGCTGACACTTGGATGGCCTTCAGCCTCGCTTGTATTTATGAGATTCAACACAAAGGACCAGAATAATGTGGATAAATTGCCTGTACAACGACATTTATAAGGAAGGAGTTTCCGATACACTTAATGACCCTTCCAAGGCAGGAGAAAATATAGATCTTCGTTATTGAAAATATATGCCTTGAAATTCGTGTAAGGATTTTGTGGCCCAAACAGATCAGGCAAAATAAATTTGGTCGTAAAACATGTCCGTGCTACTCGCAATCTAGATTTGCAGAAATGGCCTTTATTATTTTGGGTTCTGTGCATCTGCATTGAACACTTTGCAGGACTCTAGAATGAGGACTAAGAAGAACTCAGAGGAAAGGATCCTTATTGTGTTGCCTGGATCAATTTCGCAGTAGTTGGAAGAAAAAGTGGGTGCAGTTGAGCGTGGCTAAAGGGAGCATCAGTCCATCTCAGTCTGACCTCATGCTCAAGGCTTGTAAATCATGATTCGCTGGGAATGCCATGAATAAAAATGACAAGAGCAAATTAGGCGATTTCCTTTGTTTTATTTTTCTCCTAGAGTTTGAGACTGAAAGAGAAGGGAAACCACTGCTCCATAGATTTGTATTTGAGTGCTCTAGTGTTGGGATGATATGGCTGAAAACAGACAAATAAAATCCTTGACAATTCTCCCGTGTGCTCATTTAGTAGACCAGAGGGAGATGAAGAAGTGGAATGGTGCATATACGGGGTATCATAGCTAGAGAGAGTGGTTCGCAAAAGACAAACTGGTGAAAGTTGGGTATCCAACATGTTTGGTCCTGTTTTCCTCAATTTGACTCGACTCAGGGTTTGGGCTCCGTTTGCCAGAAATGAAGTAGGGATGGTACATGGAACCATTGGGATGGAATAGAAAAAAGACTCAAGTGTCACCGGAAGAAAGGAACAAAATGACTTATGCAAACAGCATTTAGGAGGAGAAAGTGCCTCATTTTATGTGTGCATCAATTTTTCCACTCCCTCCCATATGTACGTGAAGAGTTGGATTGGGAAAGGTAGGGGAAAAGAATGGGAGATGACTTGGCTTCCCTAAAGAAGGGCCGGATGGATGGCTTGGGCTATTTCTCTTTCCGAATCCTATCCGCCATCGATTTTCTTTTCTGACTCAAATATCATTGTCATTTTTCTCTTCCTTCTTTTCTTCTTCCTACTTCCTTATCTTTTAACTCTCTCATTTCAAAATCACAAGGTTTTAACCACAAAAAAATTCAACGTACTTTTACTTTTCCACAACCATGACCATTTCACTCATGCATCTCAAACGCTTTCTCCAGCTCCTTCCTTCCGCTCTCACTCTCCGTTTCCTCCTAAATGGAAATTTTAAGCTAAGGATTTAAGTCAAAATCGATTCCTAAACTCCCAAGATCTTTCTATATATCAAATAACAATTTAAGAGATTGTGCTGACAGAGATAACACGATTCTGTCGACCTTCATGATTAAATAACCCCAGAAAGTTGTTTTCTTCACTCTGTGTCAAGGAAAAGGGTTAGAGGAAGGAGTGATTTGGTGGAAAGCAATCGGCGAATTTCAACTCTGGCCCTTCTAAGCTCTTTCCTTCCTCTCTTTTCTATCCTTTCTTCTCGAAAGGAACCATCTGCATAATTAAATTCTTCATACACACACGCCTGGTCTTAATACCCAGTTAAGAAGAGAGGAAAGATGTGAGATCCACGGCTGGGTCACGTGACGTCCATCCTTATCCCATTCTACTACCTGACACTGCTCCAACGTAAATCCTTCAAGAGTTTTCCAATCACCACAGTACAGAGTCCAATCCCAATCTCATCCTCCACACATGGAGTCCATGGACTAAAAAGGACAGCCACAGAACCAAAGAACCTTTGAACACACTCTTGGATTACTTCCGCTAACAACATTTTGTTCTCCGTCCCGCCCGACCTATCTTTTCACCCTCATCCTTCCACCTGTGCCACGTAAAAATAACCTCAAGAAGTTTCGCTGAAAGTATTAGTATGAATTAAAATCCAAGCCTCTTCACTCCAGCCCGACTATTCTTCTCATGTCTAGAAACCGTTGGGTTTCAACATTATGGAACACCACCTATTAGTTTCGAATATTATGGCTTACACAACTTCCCTTCTACCTTTTTTCTTTTGCTTTTTTGGTTAGTATTTATGTACGCCCTAAACTAATCACCCTGACTTAAAGTATAGGCAAGATTAGTTGGAACAATTTACTAAAAATAGGGAGAAAATCATGTGGAAGCATTTTTGCAGTTTTCTGGGGTCAAAGACAGGGTTGTTGGTACATTAATTACAACCTTTGTTTTTATTGCTTTGTAAATTTATATACTCGACTTTTATGTTCTAAGGACAACTGGGTTCCCTACTTTAGTTTTATGCTTAGCGAACTTCCGTTCCGGGAAAGATGAAAGTGCTTTTTGGACACGAATCATCCGTCAGGACTTTTGACCGTCGCGTCGTCGTACGTATGAGAAAGGATTGTAGATTGGTTGGAAAGGGTAAAAGTGAAAGAAGAAAAGGAAAGATTTCTTTGGTGCGTATGTGTGTATATGTGGATTATGCTTCTCCCTGTCACTAGATCAACGTTCTCCAGTAATTACTTCTATTCTTCTCAAAAACAGCAGGAGATTGTTGCTCTCCATGATTTTGAAGGAAAACCTTTTCTTTGGAATGGATTTCAGTCATTTAGTTCCCAGCGATCCTTGTCTGTTGTCACCAGATTTTTTTCTCCTTTCCCTTTTCTTTGCGGGACAAAGGAAACAAGGGGAGACATTCAGTGGCTCAAGTCCGTCGATAACTTTTTGCTTTTATCCTCCGACTGTTCCTCTAATCCTTGATTTCTTTTTTTCTTCTCTCTTTCTCTACCACTTCCAAGGATTGACTCCTATATGGCTCCAAGGCCAAGATGGAAATGGCACATCCTTCAGCTCTGAACCAAAATCTCACAACATCACACACTTAATTGTTCGGACTTCAACTCTATTTTTCCATCCCATCAACCAACCAATGCCTGCATAGGTTTTGAGTTTGCATGACAATTTACCTTACTTTTTCTTATGTGAAACCCTACTTCCTAGTCTGTGTTGGTTTTCGCAAAAAATAAAAATAATGGGGCTGGAGCGATGATTGAATTGAGAGAATATTACAACCCCATGAGTCCATGAGATGGTGTGAAGGAAAATGGGGAGAAATTCCTCCTTTCCTTGGAAGAGCAGACAGTGAAAATAATCAAATGGCTAGAGTAGGAAATAGACAAACTTGGAAAGAAAAACATTGACTGACTGGTGAACATTGGAATCACGTGCGATGAGAAGTATTTTCCTTGTCCCCCTTTCCCCACCTCTCTCACCCTTTGAGACGAAATTCGTGCCTCTCATTCATATTTTTGCCTTTCTACATTCTTCAGGGAAGAAAAGAAAAAAGAATTCGTCTTTCTTCAATTCTTTTTCCAACTGTTTTTTGGGCTGAGGAGGAAATCAGTGGTTGAGACCTCTGGGAGCCAAGAGGCTCTTGGGCAGATCAATTCAGGCAGACAGTTGAGAAAGTGAGCAGTTTTTGCCCACTTCTATTACATTCGTTTTGTTGTATCTTGTGGACGTTGTTGAATAAAATTCGGAGAGGTCGGTTTGGGAAAAAAGACCAGAGCAGGCGAAGACAACAACAGGAATCTATGCATATCAAGAATTCCATCTCGCATACTGAATTCTTCTGAGAGTTCACATGAATGCCACTCTTTTATCGGCTTACCGAACCTGAAACTTCGACAAAGCTTGACATGATATGAACAAAACTCAAAATATGTGCATTTCACATAAAGTTTGACAGTCTCAAGGGAAATGCCTCAAAAAAAGTTGGCCGGTTAGATGGAAACTAGACTAGTCAAACCCTTTATCCTACCTGAGTTTCTCAAACGTAAAACTGTGGTGTGGTTATCTTTCCAACTTTCATTTTTTTCATCGACGCTGTTCTTCATTGCAATTATTGCTAGAAAGTTATGTTTTCAAAGGAATATGAATTTGGTTTTTACGTTCACGCCATCACCGTATTAACATGAGCATCGAATCAAACATAAAGCTTCTGAAATTTAAAAATTCTTATCTTACTCATAAATTGTTTTTTGTCCTCTCTCCTAGTAATAAACCAGATATGGGAAGTATGTGTAAAGAAAAATGAAATTTTATACGGCTAGTTCAAAAATCCAATCTCCTTACGCGTTTAAAGGGTTGGTTTACGACATGTCGAACGAGGCAAAATCTTGTTAGGAGTTGGGAGCATATGGACCGTCGATTAATTCCATCCTAGAATGAGACAGCTGCGGTAGTAAAAAAACCAAAATTGCTCATGGCAATCTGTAAAAAAAAGGCTTTGTTGTGACACGTCTAACTTTGAAAATTATTTCCAGACGCTCTCAAAGAGATTTATTCCAGGGCGAAGACTTTCTCTCTTTGTATTGAAAAACCAATCCCAACGGATACTATCGATAAAATTTTGTACTTCTCGTCGATAGGCTTGATCGGTCGTCAAAATTCAATTTACTATTCATTTTTAAGCCGGAAGTTTTTATTTTTATTGAATAGAAATAGACGTAATGAATTTGATGTACGACTTGGACCGAATTTAATTCGTTAATTTTATCAAATAAAGGAATGTAGACTCAAAAAATGTTTTTGTTTAATTCAGATTAGCCGAGAAATAAATAAATGAAAATTGAACTAGATTTCGTGAACGTTCATAACTTTTTATTTATTTTTGACAATAATACTCATAGATGATGAACACATACCATAAAATGTGTTATAATTTTAATATAACCATTTGTATAAGTTGTCTTGATGGTGAATACGCTAATATACTAACGTATAATATTTGAATACGCTCAACTGGATCATTGGGTCTCAGAATTATGGTTTCACGCATTTGGCATATTGAAAACTAACCGCATATAACTGCGGCGCCTCGCTCGTATAGCACTTTGAAAACAAACTCAGTTCTTTATGTTGGTCCGAAATGGAACGAAGGACAAAATACATGACATTAATAGCTTAATTTATTCTTACTTTCATTATTTTCCATAGTTAGATAATGAGTACACAGTATCTGATGCCAATCCTTTGCCGCGTCTAGGATCGAGCTGCTACAATAGTAAAATGAGCAATGGTATTTTTAAAATTGGACAAGTGAAACATTTGAAATGATTCTAATATTGCTCTTATCCATAATCCAGGATTCATTTCTATTATTTTTAGTTTAGCTGTCCACGAATGGATTAATAAGTTGAGATCTGAATCCTAGTATAATAGGTGGAATAGGGAAGGACAAAGAAGGGTTGAAATTGGCTAAGTTATTAATCTATTAAATGAATCCTACTAACGTCAAGGAATGATAGAATACTGTGTCGGGGAAACTCAGGATGAAGGACTACTACTCTCCTCTCCAGAAACCAACTATCTCACTTAGGAAGGAATTTATTCAACTAATTCGTAGGAAGAGTCCTCCAGGGTATGGAGCCAGTTGAAAATCATCATATTTCGCTCAAATTTGGATAATGGTCGCCCTCGTTCCCTTTCCACATCTTTTAGAGTGAGGGGGTTTTCCTTCACGGGTTTCTTCTTGGCTGGAATTTTGAGAGTGTCCATGTCTGCTGACGGGGGGACTGGAATAGAGACGAGGGTATCAGTTGGCCGTGGGGAAAGAAGTCCGACTGGAACAACGACAGGGAGTTTCTCCAGGTCAAATCCACTTTGCATGAGTCGATCCAATGCTCTATAGGCCACAAGCAATCTTTTTCGAATGTATAATTGCCTAATCTTTTTGTTGACAGAGCGAACCAAATCGGCGGGGGAAAATAATCCGCCATTGGGCCCCATCATATTTGGTCTCCCTTGTGGGGAAGGTAGTTGAGAAGTAGAAGACACATCGCCTACAGCTACCCATGTGGAGCAACTCCTTGAGGTGGGTCCAAAATGTGTTCGAAAAATACTGTCAGAGCAGCGAACTTGGGAAAGGTCTAGTTCTGATGTAGTTTTTCTGAGCGGAGCATTTCCAGCTCCCCCTGACTCGGGTTGGAACAGAGTTGAGTTGACGTCTGATGTAGAGAAGGATTTCGGAAGTCCGAGAAACTTGAACAAAGCCCCAAAGTTCTTAATCAGATCGTTCTCTTCCTCAACCCAAAAGTCAGTGCATTTGGAAGTTTCACCAGGGTAAGGGACTGCGAGTCTGTGACGACCATCTCCAATCGGAGATGGGATTCGAGCAAATGGACCCAAGCTCGATAATGAGAGGAGTGATATCTCAGTAGAAAGGGACTCATGACTCGGCGACCTCAACATTCGACTCGAAGAATTCTACAAGAACATACAAATTAACTTTTACTCTCTCTCCGTTCCAACAACATAAAAACACATTGTTCCCTTCCTGCCTTCTGCAAAATCCATGACCCTGTATACTCGTATCCTAACATAACATAGCATCACCCCTTTATTTCTAACCAATAACCATCAGATTAGCCATATACCATTGTTTCAGCTAACCTTTCTCCCATCAATATGTCTTTAAACTAAGCCAGAATTATTTCAAGAAGATTGAATTGCTAAATAAACTGCGCATTTTATGTACAAATATAGAATTCATTAATATTAGTCTTACTTTTAGAGGAATACCCGTTGACTTTGCTTAGATTTTCCCAGATTGTGTTTATTGGCTCATTCATAGTTTATTACATGGGATTTGTTCAAATGGAATGCTGCTGAGTTCCTTTGTCGCTTGAGCCCACATTTAATTTAATTTCTATTTCTAATACCCAGCCTCGTTCGGGAGTAATAAATAATTGTGGTCGCTCACCTTCAGAAACCCATCTTTGAGCTTGAAGACATACCCACACTGTATAAATTTATTTGGTTGCTTGTAGCATAGCCCAGACACCCCGCCGTGAAGTGAGAGTAGTTTAATAAAGGCAGACTAAATCCAGCTTATTATTACATAGAGATCAAAGCGTTCTGTCAAAGCTACGCTCCAACACGGTCGACTTGGATGGAAGTTGAAGAATGACTTCGCGCTCTAGGCCTTAGGAGCAATGAATGATCGAATTTGTATTTTACTCCCTACACAACTTTCATTACCTTCAACTCTTTCTTCATCCTCCTTTCAGTTTTTATAAAAAAAATTACTCAAACTTGATCAAAGAACAATGTTGAATTAATTAAATCACTTTGTGTCTCTTGAATATTTACTTGCGTAAAAGAATTAATTAATTCCTACATTTATCTTATTAAATTAATGACGGCAATGAAAATTGCAAACATGTTCAAATAAAACAAAAGCTCACTTTCATTTGGACATCTAAAGATTGATTTATATTAAATATCTCTCTGACTGAAATTAGACTGGAGGCGAATGGCAGATGTCGGCTCCAAACTAATTAATTCCTTCCTAACAACTAAGAGTTTTTTGGCAGGAATATTACTAGTAGTTCAAAGAATGATCAGATCAGATCTAAACGCTACACTTCATGGAATTAAATTCTTTTTACTGGAATTAGCATGTCTCTGGACTTATTAGTAAGTGCGTCTAGTATATACTACTACTGTGAATTCGGAAATTGTAAAATGGTACATAGCTGAAGCCCCGTAAGACACTCAGGGATTAAAATGTTTGCCTTTCAAGTTTTTCTTCCCAGCCTTTAGGAGGAAAATCATGTTTCACCTGACAAACATTTGAAATATTCATGATCAACTTTCACTTAGGATTTTATCACAATCCATTGACTTTTTATTTGCTTCCTCTATCCAACACCAGCTCAAATATTTAACTTTACTCGGTAGCAGACAAAGTTTGTCAAGACTTTATTTTGATGATTAGAGGAAATGTGTTGCCTAGAATTGACTAAGGAAAAGTTTGCTCTTTGGGTAAAAAAACTTTTTTTTTTTTGCTACGAGATCCTTCGCCACTCAATTTTAATGGTTGAAACGCTCAAAACTAGAACGAAGAAATTAAATTAAGAAAAAGTCAATTGATGCACCTTACCTGAATTTGAATAGTCGGTTTGTCTTGTGACATATTTACAGCATATTTTCACTCTTGAAAGAATTCTTCATGTTTTATTTCCGCCTCCTTGCGGTTGTCCCAAAGAAGCTCATTTTATTCTGAATAAATTTGATATGAATTATTTATGGACCCAAGCATAAATCAACTCTAAAATTTCAAGTCAAACAATGAGGAAATGAAGTTGGAAAACGGGGACGTAAAACTCAAAATTGAAACTAGGATAGGTTGACAACATTTCGACAGCTGGTTATAATGGAGCCATATACTAAACAAATATATAATGCCATAAAAGTAGTATATTTTATTCGTAAACTTTCACTCCAAGCAAAATGATATTGTACAAAAAGTCTTTACAAAAGTAGTACACATCTAAACTTCTATGGACCATAACAGTTCGAAAAGTGTGTGAAACTAGTAAATATTCCGAAGGGGAGGAAGTTTATAACATGTACCCTCCCTGTGAAACTCTCGCTCTACTTTTACTATTTTGTGCAGTTTCAAATATTCTTCCAGCCAGCAGCCTCATGCTCTACTTGTTTCCTATAGTAATGCAAAACTTTTGGAATGATCATATTTCAACTCCATTCTAAATTTTTATTCTTCTCCTAATCAAGTATGGCTTCAACCCAACAATGGTCACTTTAACAGCCGCTCAAACGCCGCTCTGATATTGAAAAGAACGATGCATTCTGAGGATGTTAGTTATATATCGAAATCATGGAAATAAACAATATTCAATTCAATTCAATTCAAAACTCAAACAGCTTTCCAAAATAATAATCTAAACTTAGAATCTCATCGTACATTTATTAAAAACTACTCCTTAAAAACCATTTAAAATAAGTGTTGTTAATCTCAGTATTTCTATCCATTTAGAACTTCTAATAAGCGAAGAATTCTAAGCTAGAAGATTTACTTAGATAGATGGAAATCGTAAAGTTTGGTTTTAAATGTCGATTAAAATATTTCTCTGTAGCTGTGTATATAGTTCTGTTGAAATCAGGATAGAAATTCAATTGCGTGGCTAGAATTGAAGTGAGAGTGAGAAATTCTAGAGAATAGCCTTCTTGACAAATGACAAGCAAATTATCCTAGACTCTATCCTTTACCTTCAACCGGCTAAAGGTTTCGCAAATTGTCTTCAATAAAACCCGTCATTCTCTCCTCTTCTTCTCTACCCACTGGAATTTCTAATCAGTTCTAAGTAACACTAATAGCTTTGTAAGAATTTCCTTCCTTCTCTGGATTTATCCGTTGTCAAAAGGAAGGATTGCAGACAAGACTCTGGCCATGGAATTGACGAGAGTCTGAAAATTCAATTGGACTACGATATGGACTTTTTGTGTACTGTCGTCTGTGTAGCAATATTCTCAAACTTTCACTCAATAGAAAACTCACAACCACTAAACACTCTATAAACTTTTCTTTTAATTCACTTAAACCTTTGATTCCACAGAATTATTTACTGAGAAAAATAGCATTTGTATTCTAAAACTCTGTTCTTTAGCAAACAGCCTCGCCTGAACTTGATCCCCATTGTGAGTCCAGATTCCAATTCCTGATATCTAATTCTGGGAACAGTATTCCTCCCAAGAGAACAAGAGAAGAAAAGACAAAGGAAATTTTTCGCTTTCTTTTCTAAGTGAAATTAATCTTTTGCACATAAAGTTTGGAAGATCAACTAAACAACATCTGTGTTGGATTTAGTCAGCAAAAAACATTTTCAATTTCTCATAAACGTAAAGTATACAAAATAATTCAGTCCTAAATATTTATAAAATTTACCCATTTGAGAATATTTTAATCATGTGTCAATGATTTAATTGTAATTTAGCTTGATCTTAAATTACAATTTTTAGATTCTTGTTTTGTTAATAAAAGTGGCAAGCGTTGACAGAGACTGAATTCATTAGAAAGTACTTGAGGTGAAAGCGCAATCTTTACGTGAAAGCAACTCTGCCATCTCATGAGAAATAGAGACTTGTCATGCATCCTACCTGAATCTCCTAGTCACATTACAGGTTAACAGAAAGTTTTTAATATCTCAAAAACTAATAATAATGCGGCCCAAAATTAACCTTAACTTATAGTTTCAATTTGTTTGAACGAATCTGTTTTAAATATTGGTATTTTAATGCATATAAAATGTTTATTCTAAATAAATAGAGAAAGTTTGGCTTGAGATTGCTAACAAAAAAACTGAATTTGGTTAGCCCGACCCAATGTTAAGGGCACATGACGAGCTCCAAGGTATCAATCTTGTATACACTATTTCTGTCACCGGTCAAACCAAAATTGATTTTACTCTCAATGACCTGGCTGTAGTTAAATGTCAACCTTATTAAATTATATGATCAGGGAGCATGGTAGTAGCATTTATTTTCCTGGTATAAAAATTAGAACTGCTAATTGAAAGCAGTTTATGCAAAAAGTTTTGACTCTACTAATACTTCCCTAAGTTAAAGCTATGGGAATTCTTCTTTAGTATGATAGTAAGTTTGCATAGAAGTGGGGATGGACAAGAGTTAGACATGAAGGAAGGATTATATAAACAGGACCAGTTCTCATCCTGTCGTCGTAGTTATTGGAATGAGTATCGATTGGTCTTGGGAAATAATATACATACTTAGATGCGCAAGAATTTGGGAGCTTGCATTCATGAGATCCGGAGTAGTATTTTCTCCTTTCTCTACAATCATCTCCGTTTACTTGAATGGAGAAAATTATTTGAAAGACTTACACTCTGCCTTGTATAAAGTCCTTAGTCCAATTGTCAGATCCGGTAAGAAAAGCACGCACCAACACAATTCTTGTCTCTCAAAACAATCAACTATCAAGTAAATAATAATTTTTTTCTAACGAAATATATTTGAAGTGACTAGATAGATTCTAGCAGCCGACGTAGTAAAAGTAGTAGGAGTAGTAGTAGTAGTAGTAGTATGGAATAAAGCAGGGGATCTGCATGGATGTTCGGAGTAGTAATAAAACCCGAACTCGCGCAAACATTTCGCGCAAGAAATGATCAATACGGAAACTTGCTCCACGCCATTGCTTGTATCTGCCGGACAGAGTATATCTGGGATGATGCCGGCGTCTCTTCTGGTTTTCCTACGACGACGACGACGACGACAAATACTACTATCACAACTTCTGAATCCTGAAAAAGAATTGCACATTTGGATGTCTCCGCTGTCAGATCTGGGGATATAGGCTGGAGCCGGAACGTATTATTTCATTTAAGCCGAAAAGGCAAAGCGAAGAAAAAAATAAATATCTCTGCCTTACTCTTGTACATTGTCTTGGTTTAGATAAAATGAAAAGGACATAATTATCGTCCCAAGAAAATATGACTATTTGTAAAAGTGAAAGCTCTTCTGCCCTACTTCCATTGCATCCTTCTTATCTGGATGAATGTTCTTAAATTGAATTCTTTGGTAGTAGTGGAAGACGAAGAAGAAAATTGTATCAAGTCATATTTTCAAAATCGCTTGAACGAATTACCCTTTTCCGTCACTCCGGGAGCCAAAGATAGGTATTCAGATACGGGGGACGTCTTCCAGTCTGAGTCCAGCCATGCATCCTTCTATTAGAAATTTATTTTATTCTCCCCATCTGACATTCTTCTCCGAGCGGAGACATACGGCTACTTGAATTTTACGGAATAGAGTCTCTGCAAAAAAAATTCGTTTGGGCTTGCAGGATAAAATGGTCTGCATAGTAGAAGGGAGGGAAAGTATATAATAATTCTTGTTCCGTCTATGCCTTGCTCTACATTAGAGATGCGGGATGCGGTCGAGTGTCTTAGCCTTAACTCCTGTAGTGTTAGTGCTCAAGGAGTGAAAATAAACTATTCTATCTGATATTTTCTGGAGCTAAAGTTTTCATGGGCGAAATCAGGAGGAGCATGTAGTAGTAGTGAGGATGAAATGGTTTTGGAAGGTCTGAGAGTTACAATCATCCAGGACAGAGTAGTAGCCATGCGGTTGAGGAGATTTTTTGGTAGTCATTTCATATAGAAAGAGGACGAGAGAGAAGACCGAGGAAGTAAGTCGGAGATAAGAGGAACATTTCCACAGAAGAACTCTCGACTCATGAATTATCCAGCAATTCGAATTGCCATTCTTCATTTCAGCAATAAACTTTTGCATTTTCCACATATGTACGCCTTATCGCAAAGTTACACGACCTCAAATATCTATAGTTTTACCTCTCATTCACTTTATAACTCATCTCTTCCCCGGCTTCCTTCACGTCATACCCTTTTCCGGCCTCTTTCCGTTCTACTTGCAAAATACGAATTCATAATTGTCCCTCATAATCAAACCTACCGTCAAAATGTCAAAACGTCCTCTCCTCTCTTCCATTCTCATCTTTTTTGGCTCAACATTCCTCATCTTGGCAATCCTTGAGCCAAAATTTGCAAATACTCAACAAGCTTCAACTTCCCAACCAAGAAATACACAGTGGTTTGAAGAAACGATTGATGGATTCTTACGTCAAGCTCAAGAAAATTCTGAGACAAGCGACATTCAAGTTTCTACATGTAAAATTTCCAGTACTCAATTAGTTGCCACAGCTCAGGCGACAGCGGCCCGAGTTTTGAAAGGAGTCTGCAATCCAAGTAAGTTCTGGCAAAACATTTCATCACACCACTCCACTCCACTGCTCCTGCCTCCTTGATCCATTGGCACAGTGCATAATTTTGTATGCATGAGCCCAACTCCTGAAAATCATTGACCCTTCCAACCCATGCTCTAAATCCGAATCAGAGCACGTCATTTTAGCCTCGTTTATTAAATTATGTGACGCCACGACGCATACTAGAGCAGCAAAGTTTCTAACGTCTTATACTACCTCTTCATTTTCGCTCAGAGAAATTTTTCCAGCTCTAAATTCCTATTCCTATGCAGGGAAAGCAAATCATTAAATTACCCCAGTTAATATGCGTCTCCTCTAGGCTTGAACGCAATTAAATCAATGTTGTCCACCCACGAATCTATTCAGCTAGAATCTTCTACTAGAGCTAAGCATTTATCATAATTAAATTTGAGAACCCTGCTTTGCTTAGTATACTTTGAACGCTTATACTAAAATATTAAATAGAATCTTAAAATTTTTTAGCGAATTTAAACATTGGTAATTAAACTAATTCATTTACATTGTAACTGTATCAGGCCAGATATCAGGACAATATTACGTTTTATTTAGTTAAAAGCTGTACTTAAGACTTGCTAGTTTATCATTAGGTCCGTATATGACTGTGTCTGTGTTGTCTATTTTTTCTGACAACAGTTTAGAGCTCAAGTACGATAGTTCCACAGATGATTAACAGATTTCCTCAAATAAATATTACAGATGAGATTGAGAGTCGATTCCAAAGACTTGAGTCCCACTTGGTTGAGGAGCTGAATGGTCTGAGAACAATATTGATGCGACTTGAAACCAAAATAACAGAGCAAGATCAAGAGCCCAAGAGACAGTTGCCGAGTTCGACAACCACTTCAATTGGCGGCAGTACCCCAGGCGGAGGATCCAGAGTTGTCGACAACTCATCCTCTTATGTTCCACCCTATGTTCCCTCTGTACCTTTTAGAGGTGAACGACTTATTCTTTACAATCTGACAAATTTTATGATACAACAAACATTCCATTAGATGACGAAATCACTATTAATAATTTTTATCCAACTTTATCATGATACATACAAGTGGAAGTACGGGTTCAATTTGTTAATTTAATTTATTAGCTCAAGAAATCACTGAAGATGACGAAGACACGTCTCAGTATGCCCAAGGTGCTGGGACTACAACGAGCAGTCCACGGGATGAAGAAATCTCTCGTTACAACAGTACCGTTCACATTGAGAACGGGAAAAGAGTGTTTTCTTACTATTGGGTCATCCATGGGATGAACTACAAACTAACGTCTTGGGGTCAAGGTCGAGTTCTTCGTTCTAATCCCTTTTACATCTACCCAAGAGGATTCAGATTATATCTGAAGATTGTCCCCAGGAGTAGCAATGTCAACTCAATGTATATTCATGCTGGAATTACCAAGGGAGACTACGATGATTCGCTAAAATGGCCATTTGATTTGAAAATGCACTTGGCGGTACTTAACCAAGAGAGAATCATTGGAAATAGCTATGGACAGGATTTGAAATCACGTTTGTGGAATCCAAGCGAATTATGCTCTGCTACGAACTGGAGAAAACCAATATTTCGGGACAATGTTGAATGTGTTGGTTTAGGTTTTCCACATGAAGTCATCAAATCCTCAAACTTCATATGGAATGACCAAATCGTCATTAAGTTGACCGTTTATTTGGATTTGTAGTTTAAAATTGAATTATTCCTTAAATGGAATAATTTTTTATGCATTTAAATAATAGCAGCCATTTTGGTGGATTTGTAACCAGGATATGGAATACTTGCTATTTACTTTAACTGTCCTTGAGTTTGAATTTAAGAAAATAAAAAATAGTGATTGTAGTATAAAGTTGCCTTCTATAATAAATACAAGTTAAATGGGCATTTTCGCTGAATTTATTTCAAAAATGGAAGTAAGGGAAATAATATGTATCACTGTAATCCTATTTATCCTTTCATCTCATTTCCTTCTCAGCTCTTAACCCCTTATATGCTCAAATCCTGGTCTGACAGCCATGTATGACCTCATCATGTATTTGTGGACGTAGACTGGGAAAAGGAAGGACATTCGGACCTAGTGTGGTTTTTGAGGATTATGGGAAAGAAGTCTTTGGGTCCAGAGCAAGAAGAAAAAAAGGATCATAAAGGTGTCGTTGGTTTCGGATAGAGAAGCTCCTTTATTCAGTTTCTAGGTCTTTACCTGAAATATTTCAATTCGAAAGCTTAGCGTTTGGTTTTTTGCATGAAGAGCTCGTAGGTCTTCTGTCGCGGTTGTAACGAAGAAAGGAAAAAAAGGTAGAAGAAAGAATGGAGTTTCGTGTTAGTATTTTTATTTGAGCTCGGATTACAGGGAGAGCAATATCTGTCTTTGATGAGGAAAAGCGCTAGTCCAAAAGTCATTTCGGACCAAATTTATTATCTCTTCAGAGAAGGGAATAAAGTGAAGCGGAGAGAACTCGGATGGCGTCCCAGTCCAAAGAAAGCCGTTTCAATTGAAAGATGTAGAGACGACACTCGGGCACTTGGAAACTGAGCCTTGGTTCTGACTGTACAAACCCATTCCATTCAGACGCTCTTCATCCCATAATACCACTGATTGCCTCTCTCCATTCACAAGACACCAATCCACATTCTAATCCACATTCTCAATTCTCACCCTACCAATGACTTCCACTGGACTCATCATTCAATGACAAATGAGACTGTTTGGAGCCATGGACTATAAATAAATAATTGGAATTAAATCTTAAGAAAGCCATGCTCGTACAAGTCCTTCAAAACGAGACAGAGCCCACATGTCCTCCATCAGACGTCTCAAGTGTAAGAAGGTCAAGAATCAGTCAAATGGTCAACGACAGCCCTTTAAAGGCTAGAGACCTTGGCCAGGATGAGGACAAAGTGACAGACCCAAATTCACTCCAGCTTGTCTCTCTCAATCCGTCGCCCACTATGACATGCCATTGGCCTACACGAAAACAAAAAATAGATATTCACGCTCCATCGCCTATAAGAACCTCAATGTACAACAGTCATTCCCTCAGTTCCTAATCCTCTTCCACATCTTCAAAACTTGTCATCAAAATGTGGACATTCTTTCTTTTTAAAAAATTGGGATCTTGTTCCCTATTCCTCGTTCTTGCCATAATCTTCAGATCCGCTCTTTGGGCTATGGGTCAGTGTTCCCCAGATCGGTTGATCCTCTATCAAGTCTCTATGAAGACACATTGGGCACAAGAAGATTTCCCTAAGGATTACCCCAAATTCCGTCCGTTCGTACTTCATTTACATTTACTAATTTATTATTATAGTTCCTTACACTAACCTAATATAATATATAACCTCGTTATACTCCTTTAATTCAAACTTGTCTTAATTCTGAAAATTAGTTTTTGGTAGACGGAATCCTTGCCGGCTTATCAGGTCTAAAAATAGATTTCAATTTATAGATATGAAATCAGAACTATAGGACTTGCTACAAACGCTAACCACATAAACCTTGTGCAGTAAGAATTGCGACAAAATATTAGTGTGAAGATAGGACAGTAACCTTTAAAGCTCATTTCTAAGATCAGGCATCCAATTCATCGCTGCCAAGATCAAGTTCAGTGTTATTTGGATTGTAACGCGTAGTCTCAGACAATGTATTTAATAATCAAAACTAACCTTACTTGTGAGAATGGTAAAAGTAAATAGACATAACACATATTTCTTTTCGGGCAAGTTTATCAGGGTTGAATGCTATAAATATATGGCAATTAAAATCGTTCACATATATTTATATAAATTACTTTTAGACAGTCAGTTTTTCTGTGTTCCATTCTATAGCCCAGCCCAGTGGAGTAAATTAGTGGGAAGGTCCCACGGAGGAAATTTTTCAATATTTAGACTAGGCGGTTTCGCATCGGCTGGTCTAAAGAAATTTGCCGAATCTGGATCCTCAGATCTCTTGGACGATATTGCACAAGGAAACACTGGGATTTTGGATGCATTTACTGCACCAAATATCTTAAATGGAGTCGGAGAAGTGACGACAAACTTCTTTGCTGATGCCACTCATTCAAAGGTATCAATCTGTATCATTTAGATTTTATTTATTGATATATGGCATAGCTGCTTAATGAAGACTTGATAAAGTCAAGAAAAGCTACAGGGAAAATATAACAGGATTTCCAATTATCATCCATAACTCTCTTACCCGTGTGGCGTGGCATTACTAGCTTTGTAGAGTTTCACAGAAACCTCCTTCTAGGCAAGATTGAGGGGAAATCTGATGTACAAGGAACATATTTTATAATTCCTACAAGTAATTAAACTTGTCTTGAGTGCCGTAGCTTATCTGCTTTTCTGAGAAAAGTTTAGTTTGGAAGAGAAAGAGTTGAGTCACACCCCTACTTTCACTTAAAACTTTCACTCTTGACTTGTTTAGCAACTTTGTGTTGCGTAAGCGAGAACATATGACGCAACCTCGGCCCTACTTGCTGACACGAGAGCACCAGACCGTTAATGCAGCTTGGCAAGTTCTCCAGGGTACACATATATAAGCCATTTGAGTTAGTCTTGTGTAAAAATGCTTATACTGTAGCCCAATCGTAAAAGTATCCCTGGACCAAGTAATACTTGTCCGTGGTAATGGACTGCTATTCTGTTCAGGCGATACAATCTACTTATTTTAATAAGAAAGATAATCACCACCTTAATTCGTTTTAGACACAGGGTTATACAACATAGGAATTTCAGGATCTCCTTCAACTCAATTAATGTATAATTTTACTTTTAAGGTATCAATAGTGTGCCGTCTAGTTCCGAGTCCAGGTAAGGCAATGTTGACAAATATGCTATATACTAATTCCTTCGTATTGTTTTCTTGGACAGACTGGTTTGTAGGAGTCGAAAGTTTGGATTTGTGTCTTAAAGGTCAGGATGAATGGGTCAAATCCATATCATTGCAGGTAAACCTATACATCAATATTTCTAAACCTCATTTAAGAAAATGGTACTAATCTATGGGATAAAATTGAAATTAGGTAGACGGAATTGACGCTGGTACAGATCGAGGTAAATCAACACTTATATTCATAAATACGTAGAAAATATTCCTATAATACAAACATATCCTTTGCCACAATTTTAATTCTGAGTTTATATCCAAGTTCTTATAAATTGGTAAATACGATAGTGTAGGTATGGCGAGAAGGGTATATTGAATTATGTCTATTATTTTCAGGCTACACTTTCACTGCTCCAAGATGGCCGTCTGTTGTAAGCATGGACAAACAAATAGAAATTATTTCCCCCACATTACTTTGTAATTAAGTTGTTTTACCAAATCCTTATAGCCACAAGAAGCCATATATCAAATCACTCCACAAAATCCATCTCATCCAGCCAGTTCGTTTTACTACCCGGACCGAACACGACATTTGCCGTTGGCAACGTTCACTTTTGTAAAAGTTAGCCGTTCCCACTCAACCTTGACTAATAGGTTAGGGTAGTTGAGTTGGACTTTTCTGACACAATAAACACATTCTTGCAGCTAAAAGAGTACAATTCTGTGGATGAGAGCACTGGAGAAGCACCAGGCCCTTTATTTGACGATATTGACAATAATGATTTCAATAATGAGCTCAGTTCTCCAACTGAACCAAGGGGTGGAGAGTACGCTCCTAGCAAACAACACAAGAAACGAAGATTTCGCAAATCCAAAGGTAAACATTTCTAACTTTAATGATTCAGCAGAAAAAACTATTTGCAATGTCCCTTCAAGAAATTGACCGAGCATTGTAGAAATTTGCAGACCCGAAAATGCACACACGAATTAATGTTAAGCTTGCGGAAAATAACAAATTCTAACTTTTGCCAAAATACATGAAAATATTTTACGGAACATCATCTTGGCATTGCAACTCTAAATAAAAAGTTTTCTTTTAGTGTCAGTGTATATTCTAAGTTTCAGGTCGTGAATGTATACTGAGTAAATGGACAGAATGGTCTGACTGTTCTTCAAAGACATGCGACATTACTAACGGTGGTGAACAGTACAGGTAAATAATTCTGAGCAATTTATTTGGATAATTTAATTTATTTAAGTTAAGTGTTTATTATAATTGCTTAATAACAAGAATGATTTGGTAGGACAAGATCAATTTTACGCAATGGGGGTTGCGACTATGGATCATTGTATGAGAAACGTCCGTGTACAGGTCGGGATTGTCGACAAAATATTTTTGACTGGCGATCGCAACAGAAATGACGAAAGGGAAAAGTCAACTCCAAAATCCTGTTCAGTTTATCACTTGTGATTTATACGAATTGTTCTTTCTTAAATTGTTTATTTGTGATTTACAGAAATACATCTAGATCTGATTACGTGAAACTGTTTAGCATAAATTTTAAAGTTGTATAAATAAAATGTTATTGATATCCTTGTGAATTTTTTAAAAGAAGGAGAAGACTACAAAATTTGACCTATTAATCACGTTAAAACGGAGTATTATCCCATACATCATCTCACCACCGCATCCTTACTTTGAGGATATCGTACGTTCAGGCTGGCTGAATGGATTTCTTTACTCTACCATGCATGGTTGCATGACGTGCATTAATTTTACTAAAATATATGGTTAGTTCTGAGTTGAAACTGGAGAGACTTTTAGAATTACTTACAAAGTAGTTCTCTTCCTTGGTACAAGCTTTTCCTATTCATTATTCACATCGGTTGCCATACAGGAAAAATGCTAAGATTAAGCATGGATTTATGGTCGGGTTTTGCATAATATGTTCATTTATACGCTTGATTTACAATTGGCAGTGAAGGAGAAAAGCAGGAGTTGGTAGAATTAACTAACTAAAATCTAAGTTAAATCATTATTCTCGTCATTGATGAATTTTTTCATCTGATTCATTGAAGCAGATTTTGATTAAAATTACCAGTTGAACAAAGGTCGATGGTGCCTTCGTCGACACCAAGCTGAATTAGATGGACAATTTTTCCCGTTCTCTATGAAACCAAAGAAAAAACTAATAGCTAAACTAAACGATGATGTAGTTGATTATTAAGAAAGAGATTCACTTACGCAATTTTGACTTTGCTTTCCGTTTCTCATCCTTCTTAATTTGCTTTTTTGATTTTTTCTCCGGTTGTGGGCTATCTAACTGAGTAAAGTAGTCTATATAGTTATTAGACATGTGTCGTGACTTGGAAGCGGACAATGTTGCCATTTTAAGATCGGTAATTGGTGGATACATTTTTGAAGGACTGTGTGAATCAATGACATCATTGCTCTTAATTCTGGATTCTGGTAATTCCAACTCCTGATGACTATTGAACATCTGATTCAGCTCATACTCTTTAACCTTAATTAAACAAAGTAGTATAATCAATGAGAGTGAATATAGGGCAAGCGCTGAACCTTTGTCTGCAAACAATTGAAACTTTCCATTTCTAAAGGTAAGGATGCGTTTGATGTCAGGTACTAGAGTTGAGAGCAGAGCAGTGGTACTTACTTTAATAAACTGAAAAGAAGCAATCGACGGTAAACTTTCTTTATCGGGGTAAAAAAACGATGATGCCGGGTGATTTGGCACGCGAGCGGTGAGCTTTGTAATGACTCCTCTGGGATTAGTAGGCCAATTCGGGGCTGCAAACACAGTGTTTTTAATTTACTTCTTTTCCGTTGGACCTAATCAACTCTAGAGGCTGACTAGACTTTTTCATTGTATCATCATCAAACTGACTTTTGTGAGCATATAATGAACCTACCTGTGAATGTGAGTCCTGGAAATAAAAAAGGCAGAATGCATTAATCCTTCTCAAAGTGATGGCATTTTTTATGCAATAGTATTCACTCACCATCGTCGCTTCCAGCATCTAAGGGGTCGACCTGAGTACATGAAACACATTTTGTCAAGTACAAAACAAGTTTAACGGTGAAAGTATGTAGAATTTTTATTGTCTACCTGGTATCATTTCTCTTCCTATAGGAATCAAGCATATAAATATAGCAAAAATTCATACCTGAACTGTGAGACTAGTGGCCCAATTCCCTTGATTACACAAATCCAGGGAGTCAACTCCAATGAACCAATCTGTTGAATAAAACCATTTTACAAACTTTTGCATTATTATGACTGTAATAAACTGTTACCTGGACTTGGGATCAATCGGCTCATCAAGGAGACCTAAAATGACAGATAAAATGATTTTGTTACTTGAAGAAGAATTGAGACAGAAAGTGCAAAGTGTTGACTATAACTATCAAAGTCATAATATATTTCATATGGGTCAGTGAGTCCAATGCGTACGGGCATAAAAAAGTGAAGCGATAAGAAAAAGAAGAAAAGAAAGAAAAGGAACAAGGATGAAGGATTAGAAAGTTTTTCCGGGCATTTTTTGACAGGAGGATACTAGATAAGATTTTGAGGAAAGAAGGAAAAGAAGGGTAGTCGTAAATACCTCCGATTCCAAGTTAGTCTGTAAGCTCAAATGGGGGACTAAAAGCAAAGTTGTGAAATGAAAATGATGCATCAGAAGAAGTCAGGCTTATGGGTGAATTGCCTAGAGTTATAATGCAAGTTTTAGAAGTTACCATTTTTCGTTACATACTTTTGAATGATTTCCATCCACAAAGAATTGTGTTTCTGTCCGGCCAACTGCTGGTGGTGGTGGGGCTGTAAACCCATCATACATTCCACCTTCTCCTTCAAATTAAAATAGACTTTATTCAAATGTCTCAAATGGATCAATTAAAACTTCACCTTGGGACAACTCATTAAGATTGTCTGACATCCCTGTTTCAGCAAATATCCGAACGCCCTCGGAAGACTTCTCATCCATACGAAAAAGCTTAAAATCAGCATTGTGTGTTCTTCCTGATACCAAACATTATCATAAAGCCCATTCCTATCCTCTATATTTTATATACAAAATGTCAACAAATTCAACTCCAATCGCCAGTTATTTACAGCTTTCTTTTTCACGAGTTCAATTATATTAAGATTCAATTCTAGGCTAGAATTGCAATTGTGATGCAAATCTGTGTTTGCCTTGAACAGTTCTGAGAGGATGGAGAAAATGGAAGAAAGTTGGTTAAGTTTAGGCATTAGGCTAATTTATATTTCACACAAGGGAAAAGGAAAGAGAACTGGAGTCTAAACACAACAGAATAAATTTTGTAATAAGTCGTGATGAGTTTGGAAGGTCGAGAAGCTTTGAGAAGGTGAAATGCAAAATAATGAACGGACGTGGCCTTTGCTAAAGCCAGATCTACCCCATACAATCCAACTTTCTTATCCCATCTCTTTACATCCCATTGCTTTCGATTCAGTCTGCAAAATGTGAAATCCGGCTTAGAACGTAGAAAACTGAGTGTCTACGGTGAGTCGAACTGGAAGGGCTTTCCTGAAAACCCTTCTCCGCAGCCACCCTAGATTACCTTTAGTCCCGGATTCATTCTCTCTAGAGGAACCGAGACTTGCCTTTTTAATATTATGGACTCAATGACGACTTCCATGGGCCCAACCTAACTCAAATGATGTCTGAGTCTAAAGGGATTTGTACTGAACTCGTATGATCTATTTATTCAACAATGGTCATAATTTAAAAGTGAATTATCCTTAGCTGTATGGAGGAATTTCCTTTCATGAAAATATAGACGAATCAGTATTCCTTCATAGTAACTACTAATTGAGAGCTATGCGATTCAACTAAAGGATATAAAAGTCAAAAGAAATTCCCATATGAATTTTGCCAGCTGAGCCGTATACTATTGCAGAATGCCCGGACTTAAATCTGTCTGATTCCTATTGAATACAAATATTTGCATTGGTGCGGCCAACCACATGAGTTGGTTGAATCTAAAGAACCGAGATGGGTTGAAGTGTTCAATTCTGGAAAAGAGAATCGAAATCAGATGAGGAAATTCTGGTGTGAAATAGTTTGGCTCAATAGATTATAAAGTGAAGGAGGCGGAAGAGCCCATGGGGAGAAGGAAGCGCGAACCGTGATGGCACGTGTGTGGTGTGGAACAAGTGTCCCCTCAACCCTTAATTTTAAAAGTGACAATGTAATCGGGAAAGTAATCCGATATCATTGGAAAGTGCTTTCCCCGCCTCCAACACTACGCAAGGCTCTAGTAGCTCTAGTCCTTTCTCTTCTCAAACTGAATGGCTAAGTATTCCTAGGAGAGAATGAAATACTAATTAAGCAGACTGAGCTACACATGGAGTTGACTGGTCTTCTGTAGAATTGCATTCATTCTCAACTCCTTCATTCGGGCCTTTTAAATGCATTGTAGAATAAGACAGAACTCACTACTGTTCAATGCACGTTCCCCCCATTGACTTTTCCTCTCAATATCATTCGCACGTGGAACCTATTCATTTCCTTTCAATTTCCGCCTCTCTACTCTCTGATCAATTTTCTCCAAACTGAATAAGCCGACAAACGGAGCGGAGAAGGGCAAAAGCCAAACCATGGGCTGAGCATAATGGGAACAATGCGAAATTCCACATTATGCACCAAGTTTCTAACATAACCAACTCTTAACATGTACACATTCTCAAAGTTGTAACTTTTTATGAGAGGGAAGGAAAGGGAATGTCGAGGAGCGATTATAAAATGAAAAATATTGCTTCAGATTTGACTAAAGTGGTGAAGCGGAAGATTGCGGTTAGTATTTTATTTGGGCTGAGGCTGATGATGATGATGATGGTGCGTTTGCTGCTAAGGAGCCAAGGGTTTAAAGAAAAAAGTAGACCTACCAATTCTGGAGTGAGAGACGAGAATAGAAGTGTCGTTTAAAAGTCTTCTGACGTATCATGTATTTGAGATGACTCAAGAAATCAAAACAACCAAGTCTCAAGCTCGAGGATTTTTTTTGTTCCATGCCATAAAATTTGGAAGTAAACCTTAGTACATATTTCACTCACTCTCCTCATCTCTGTCATTAATTTTTCACACCATCATCAATTTCTCCTGGTCCTGGCTTGCGTCTACACCGCAGAAACCTACTTTGATTCAGACGTTCTTCTCCTACTGGAATCTCATCATGAACCCTAGTAAACTATAAACATAGACCCACTACTAGTGCATCTAGAAAACATTCTACTCGTCCAGACACACGAGAAAAAACCAACGGGATTGAATGAAACAAGTTTTTTGTGGTTTCCACTTTAATTCTCTCATAGTAATAATATTATATGGGATTTCTGGAGGGAATAGCTGGTTGTCTGCCACACATTGTTTTCTCCAAAATACCCCATGCATTCTGCCCACGTGCCATTTATTTTATTTTTTTGCCCAAGATTTCCCATAGTATATTTAAAGCACGTAGTAAAATAATTCTTTAGACTTACCAACTAATTTGGAGAATTGAGCTTTGGGTCTCCAGTCTGGGTAATGTTTCCTGGAGAGGAAAATTAATTATTTTCACTGAGTGAGACCTAAGATTCACTGGACATGTTGCTACGCAGGCTTCTTACGGAAACAGTTCTCTGGACCAATAAGTGCTCAAAGTGACTTTGTAGACCGTCAACTGATTTCCTTCACATGAACTATTGCTCCTTGAAATTTGTGGGAAGCAGATGAGAAGAAAGGTCAAGAGGAAACAAGTAGTGAGTAGTGTCATCTTGAATATGCCGGACTTCTACAGGGGATGAAGTAGTAGGAGGGCAAATACTTAAATGTCCATGTGGCTAGCTCAATGTGGGAAGAATGAGACAAACTAAGTCTTGATTGAGATATGTCTAATGATGGACTAAGTAGGGTGTCTGGAGATGGCAAAGATTAAATGGCAAAGGAGAAGAAGGACACTGAGTACGGCTACGAGACTACGAGACTGCTTGTCTCCTTGCTTAGCTTATTCAATATTCTCAAACCGCCCAAGAACTCTTTCAAGACACTTGAACCACCACCACTACCACCTTCATTCCAATCGAATCCTTCTTTTTCCGTACAACTGAATACCATAGTCAACATGTGCTACTAACGCCCCACTATACCATCTTATATCTCTGTTATTTAATTGTCTGGCTCTCACCCAAATACGCCAGAGTATCAGACTCTTTTTGTGCCTACTTAATATGTCTCCCTTCATTCATTATCATGAAGGATAAAACGGGTCACATTTACACAAATCCCAAAACCACAATTGATAGATGATACAATTCATGGTTTACTTGAGATTTGCAAGAGCACCATGACCGTGCACATTTGATAAAATCTAGTACAAATTTCTTAAAATAAATCACAAGCCAAAATCAATTTAGTGTTACCCAATGCAAAACCTTGCAATTAGCCCTGTGAAAATCGTCTAGCTTTAGGCTATGCAGACAGTGGTCATCATTCTTACTTTCACTCGCTAATTCAGGTAATATTGGAATCGACATTGAACAAATAATACAAATGACCTTTATATGTATTATGATTCCAAATCTTGAAGTGCCTTTCGTTTTCTACTCCGAAGGGCGGGAATAAGTAAATTTACAAAGACAGGAATAACAAAGAAGCGTAGCCGTATTTGAGGATGTAAGTAGGCTTAAGAGATTTGACAGCGTTAGGGAATAAATTCTCTTACTTGATTGTTTAATTTAATTTTATGTAGAGGGCAGCGGTTCTTCCACAAAGTGAAAGACAGCTAGTCTTCTTTGCCTTTGTTCAGAATTCGTAATTGAGGTACTCTTTGCTTAATTTTTTGTTGAAGATGAAAAGCATGCCTTGATTTGGAAATGAATGTGCAATGTCTGACTTTTTATTCCAAATGAAGTCAACATTTGCGCTTCCGATCCTGATTATAAGAACTTTTTTGTTAATAATGCGATGTGATGTACAGGGAAAACGTTATTTGATAGAAAATAACGTTGCATCGCATTTCACATAGAGCTCAATAAAGCTATAAAAGGTAACTTTATAGTTATTATATAATCCATAAGATTAAACTCACACCAATTAGCAATGAAAATCACATAACGAACACCCTCCAGACCCATAAAAACGTCGTTACAAAATCTCCAGGACTAAACCACACGTTCCATGCATGTAAGAACCAAAAGTCCCATCAAATGGTTTTATTTGCGGTCGTCTACAAAACCGATTTCATATTTTATGAGACTTTTCCGTTATGCACAATCTGCCTGCAATGCAATGGACTGCGGCGAGTGTTGGATGAAGGTAAATTTCATTTCTTTGAAGTGCTGAGATGGTTTCATAAGTTTTTATAGGCTAAGGTATCAGTATTAGCTACAACTATAATTCTCAATTTATTGAGAAACATGTGTATGCAATATGGCGATGTACATTTAGAAATTTAATTCTGCCATTATTATCTTCATTCTGCACAAAAGAATCGTATGATTCATTCGGTTTGGACACAAATCTATTCATATACTAACGAAATCTGTCCAGGACGACAACATGTCTCTCAAATCTCCGTTTTGAGCTTCCTGCATTAGTCGTGTCGCTCTACTTGGAAATAAATCCTGATATAATTTTTGAAGTACGAATATGGTGAGGTGATTGATTAGAGAATAAGATACTGTCAACCGTGCATATCTCACAGTCAGCGAAATATGATATTAGTAGTTGCTTCTGTATCTCGGGTCATGCACTTTTGAATGACACTCAGTATTCACAAGTGTGCGCATTAAAATACTACTTCTCTTAAGTTTCAATTTCATTCACACAAGGCAAAGAAGTTATTGAAAAAAAGATGTAAAATAAGTCTTGCTCAAGATATCACATCTGTGTGCAAAATATTAGAGATAGGGTTTAATAAAATGATCTCTTGAATTGTTCAGTCAGGATTTTTTCTCCATTTACATTTTTGTCCATATATGGAAAGTTTCTCCCACTTTGCTTGACTGACTTGCTACATTACTCAAGAGTCTTTGGAGGAGATTGAAGCAGCACAGACAGGAGTTCAACAGGAAGACGGACAATGTGTTCAATTTTGTTTAAACTCATGGTAACTTGTGATACAAGAAGAACAAAATACATTAGCACTGATTCCAAGTGTTAAATGATAGTAGGATGGATGACAAGAAAATTACATGGATGCAATGTCATCCTTAGCACGCCTCCCTCGTTGTTCATGTGATACACTAATGCACCGGTCAACAGACAACCAATTAATCATCAGCCCTTGTTTTTCAACCTCCCCCTCCTATAATTACAATCTCTTTCCAGATTTTAACACATCTTTCATTTCGAATTTCCTTAATTGTACCTTAATCAACAGAGATGAGTTGATATGATAATGTTATTGTTTTTCTTTACAAGAGTAGATAGTCACAGCTCCTGCGCCGATCCATTTAATTTTTCATCCTTTTTACTCCTGCGTGTGCTTTGCATTAGTAAGACATATTTTTGCATTAAAAGGTTCCACCCACTCGAAAATCTTGATGATGAAACAAACTATTGAAGATCTGTTGGTGGATGCCCAACCCTCATATAGGACCATTTGTGGGGAAATAATATTTTTCATGAGAGGTCAACCAGGCCGGCCAGCCACAGGTGTGCGATGCTCTGTCCTAAGATTCGTGAATGAATGAATGAAAGTTGTACAAGTTATTTTTTTATCTCTTATTCATGCTCCTTATTTAATCCACTATCATTATACTACGATGACAATAATTAATCCCTTTTTTTGCTTGTAACGCACCCACTAAACTCCTTGCCCTGTATCCATCTGAATGAGCAATAAAATATCAGCATTCATTAAGCCCGTTGAAACTGACAACTAATCTCATCGTTCTAGTTCTCATGAACTAAGCCCTTCTAATTCTCGCCCTCTACTAATCAAAACACATTCACCTAACCACAGATTATTTCATAAGAGACTAATTAAGAAATGACAAATTTTCACAATTAAAAAGCCCAATACGTCCCTTCGCCCTAAAATTTATTCTGATCATGTTGTTTCGCTACTTTTAGTATGTGAAAACTGATTGTCATTTATTTTATTATGGAAATCTGATAATTCTGGTAATAGATCACTCAGCTAAGGCAGTTTTCTTTGATATCATCGGGTGGTATTCTACGATAGCCCAGCATGAGACTTGGCTTGAAACAACACATTAGAAATACAATCTAATTGAGCATTTTCCTCTTTTTTGTTTGAAAGTGTTGAGAAAACACCAAAAACGTCTTGTTTAAATAATGTGAGATCTTACAAAACGTCCACCCAAATTCGTTTGTTTAATGTCCCCTGCTAGACGGTTTTAAATTAATAATAGTTTATGACACATTAAAACTAAAGCACCTGCTTCCCTTTTGGTGGACATAAGGGTTAAATAGCAAGTTAAGCTCAAATGTTGGTAAGAAGGGAAAATGAGAGCCAATCCTTAAATTCCCTTATAGAGCTGATTCTCCGAGTAAAATTAAAGGCTTGGGAACAACAAGTCATTAGGTTTATAGCGTAATCTCAGTTGAGTTGTGTCTACGGCCTCATGCCGCAGATTGGACACAGAAGAAATAATTGGTCATAAAAGTTATGTACACTAGTGGAGAATTGGGCTGGGTTCTTTACTCCTAGACTGAGTGACGATGAGAGTAAAATTGTAGAGGACAGGAGGATAGGGTCATTTCTTCACTCCAGCCGTCGTCAACGTTTGGCCATCCATTTGAAAGTTTCGCAGAGATTAATCGCCAATTTGTCAAGTTTACAAGAGCTCTACAATTATTATAGAGTCAGGTCGAGTTCAATTACTTGTAAATGACAAAATTTTGCATTTAGAGGATTCTATTTATTGTTCAACTATATTTATTCACGACCCTGCTCTCATTTTATCCCTCCTTATGTTGTTACATAATAACTGTCTTGTAGAGAATGTCTACGGATTCCTTTTATTCACTCAGTTTTCCTTTCACGATTTCTTCTCGAGGCAAACGAAAGTTTTTATGCGACAAGGATTGTATATTTGTGAGCATCATATGAAGGCAATGATGAGAATTTAGATGGATGTAGATGTCGGACTTTTGGTCAGGTAGTGAATCAAGATCAAGGCGCGGTGGATTATGCGGGGGAGTTGTACAAGGAAATTGCAACAAATTAATTCCATGTTGCATGAGATTACAATCATGCAAACAGGAATTTTATAGTGGCATGCAGAGTTGCACGCAAATGACGAAAAATTACGTTTGAATAAAGATCAAATAAACTATTAGTAAATTTTTAAATATCTAAAGAATTTCTGAACACAAGTTTCCAAGGAAACAGATTGAACAGATCGTTATTGAAACAAGTTAGTTTGTCATTCAAAGTTTTACAACATTAGTTGAGGTTGTTAGAATTACTATGGGGATTATTTGACTTGTTCGACAGATGAACATTATTGCAACTACTGCCCCCAAATCCGTATTATGTCCTCGGACAATGACAGGCGAGACAATTTAGAGTCAACTATCACATCAAAAGCCTGAAAAGTTTATCTTATCCAGTTTAACAGAGAACGTAGAGTAAGAGTACACCGTGGTGCATATCCTTTGCACCCCCCCTCCACAGCCCCATCTGGGGAAGTCCGACCTTGACCAGTAGATGTTT
>WJEZ01000016.1:0-83842 GCA_009869925.1 Thalassaphorura encarpata
TGTTATTATAATTTAATTACTTTCAACCCTTAATTTTCATCTGCTAATTACATAATCTCATTACCTAAAAATAATAAATGAAAGCTTGGTAGATTAATGGCGTCTTTTGGCACCTGTCCAATTCGCACGTAACGTCGTAGCTCGGGGAAGATGAAGACCAAATATTAGAATTTCGGAAACTCGGAATTTCGAAATTTCGGAAAATTGAATGAAATATTTTGTATTCCATTTTATAACAATTTCTCATGATTCTGTTTTTCTCGGTTGTGTCAGTCCGATTAATTTGATTCAACGAGAGTTGCGTTGCGTGATCTGATCTGATCTTGTTCTTCTGTTCTTACGCTAATGGCATGGGAAGGATGGATTTTTGTGTTTTTATTCACAAAACTTGAACCAGTGGACGGATTTTTATGAATGAACCAGTTCTGAATTCTACATAAAATTTTCTTTCTGAAACATATACTGGTCGAGGTGGGCCTACCTCGGATGGGGATACGAGTGGGGTAAAAAACGACTGTGTATTTTAGACTTAAAAAATTTAACCCTTTCACTAGATGATGCGATGAGCAGAGAGCCCGGGACGGAATTATATTCAGTCCAAAAAATTCGTTTACTCGGCTGTTGTTTTTTGATAGCTCTAATTTCCAGGATTTCAAGTTTAGAAACAAAAAATTAGTTGAAAAAATAACCATTTGCGTACTATGTCAGAATATACAGCAGTTAAAAGCAGCAAACTTCGGTTGAAAGGGGAATCCAAGTGAGTATCTCAAATATACAAAACTTTCTTAAGTTCAAGTGGATGGACTTTTATTAAATAATATTTTACTATTCTTTTTAGTGCTCCAAAGAAGAAGAAGAAAAAGAAGGCAGTGGGGCCTGTGGCTGGAAGTAGTGGATCCGAAGTAGCCGAAGATACTGCCAAGCACGGTACGGCATTTCTCATCATTTAATTATATAAACGTTGGATGTTAATTTTGCATCATAATTATGTCCTAGCCTTGAAAATCTCTCTAGTGTAGTGGTTAAATTTATATTTTACAGGTGGATGGACGGCTGCAAGAACATTTGAAGAAATTGGAAAGATTGTTGCATTGGAGTTTAGTAGTCATGTGTATATGAAAGCATTGGACAATGGACTCTTTACTTTGGGTGCTCCACATGAGCCTGGTGAACCACCATCCCCAGAAGAAATCTTTACCGCCATCAGAGTCAACGAAAAAGTTGCTTTGAAATCTGGATATGGAAAATACATTCGATGGGACAAGGATTCCTCTGAACTTGTCGGAAGATCTGACGCCATTGGAGCTCCTGAACAATGGGAAACAGTTTTTGAAGTATGAATCTTAATCTAAGTCTAAAAATTTAAATTCACTAAGACACTTATGATTTAAATTTAACTTTTATTTTTGAATAGGATAATAAAATGGCACTTCTGGGCTCGCATGGCTGCTTCATGTCTGTTCGTGCAGAGGATGACTCGATTATTGCAACTGTTCGTCGTGCTGGACCCAATGAAATCATTACGTTTAGATCTCAGCCTGAAGGAGAGAAGCAGGATGAAAGTATTCCTACCGAAGAGAGGGCCAAGAATGATCGACAGATTGAAATTAATTATGTGTAAGACTATTCATTGATTGATTTTTAAAAAAAATATGAACTAAATCTCGCCATCAAACCTAATTCGCTACTCTGTGTTTTCATCTGTCCAGGAAAAAGTTCCAGAAATTTCAAAATAAACGAATGCGTCTTGCTGACGGTGGGGAAGAGGATATAACTAAAGCCCGAGAAGAAGGTTATCTCCATGAAAAGCTCTTGGATCGTCGTAGCACGATGAAGGCAGATCGCTATTGCAAATGATTTCCAACTTAACCTTTGTTCTTTCTATGGATCCATCAATATTCAACATTTCTTTTAATTCAATGGTAATTTGACCCCCTACATTCTAAATTGGGCTCATTTCCGAATACTTTTAGTTTAAAAATCATGTGTATTATAATTTTAACCTTTGGAATAAATATTGACTCAACGATTTGAATTAAAGCACCGATTTATTAGAAAAAATTATAAGACAAAATCATAGGCAAGTCACTGCTAACCAATTTGTAAGCAATACGCTTCACAAGTACAAGTACAATTATTACAATCAAACTTGAATCATAATTATAATTCCTAAAAGAAAAAGTAACTCAATATTACGTGGCAAGAAAATTTGAGGAATCGGGCCTTAACATTATAAAGAAAACAGACGTAGCAATTAGCACTAGCCTATCCTCACTCCTAGTCTCATAATCATAATTTATAAAATTACATACAGCTAGCTTAGCTCTACAATAAGATTCCAAATTCCAAATCATGGTTTTCATTTGTCCAGTCTTGGATGAATTGAGCCCAACATCATTTTTTAAGTTCTTTTATTCTCCAGAGATTGGGTGACTCTTTTCAAATTGAGACTTGAACTTCACTCACTTTGAATCTTCCACAATTAAGTCTTAAATTCTATCTCGCCATTTTTAAGTTTATAGCCTGCGAGGCCAATACTACTATAAAAAAACTCCAGTATAATCAGGCGTAGCATAGTAGTAGTGAAAAGGTTTGAAAAATAAATTAGAGACGTTAATAATCCATGATGATAAAGATAAATTTAGTAAGGCAAGCAAGAGAATTTAATTAATTTCAAACTTTAAACATAATTCCTAATTAGTTTGAATTAATCTGAAGATAAGGCTCTACAATTCTCTTGCGTTTAGGCTCCTATGTAGTAGTAAGTCAATGCCTCCTAGTTGCGTAGCGTTGCGTACAAATGTTCTTAATTTTAATTAGCCCTAGCCTAGCCTAGGAGTGAAGTAGTAGTAGTAAATCTAATAATCTAGTCTTCTAATGTTCTAGATAGGGAATCCTAATGCAGCAGCAAATGCACTCATCATCGATCCTTCCTTTTAAAAACTAAAATTACAATCATTAGGTTACAAAGCTAGGAGCAGCGTGAGTGAGCCGATGGAGAGACAGGACAGGACAGGAAATACATAATTATATATTTTTTTGCATTTAGAGTGGAAGTAGGAATACGTAAATGCATTAGGCATATCCATGGGCAAATCTCCACTTGGTTGGAGTCCAATAATTATAAATTCAAACTTCATTATTTTAGCTCAACCCTCATTGTTTACAATTCTAATCCAGGTGTAAAATTAAGAGAGAAAATTTATAATCAATTATGAATATTTTTTTTTTGATTTTTTGAGTCTTTATATGTTGATTTTGATAAAATGAAAAGAAAGTTGAGGGTTTTGATATTGATGTTGTTGGTTCAGCGAGGATGTGCTGTGCTCGTGACGTTGTGGGAATTTTACCACAATTTAGTGGAAAATCCTCCAGGAGGAATACGTCTGGAAGGAGTCGACGGTTGTTGTTTAACTGATCCATTCACAATTCCATTGGTTGGAGAAACGCCGTTTGAAGTAGTTTTAGCCACGCCATTAGTGGTCCCGTCTACAATTCAAACAAAACAATAAAATTCACTGGAATAAAATAATCCTAGCGTTAATAATTTCTCCTTACTAGTTTTTGGGATATCCAAATCTCCACAGATAGATCCAGAAGAGCTCGGAGTAGCAGAGCCTGAGCTAGTGCCACTGATTGATCCATTTTCAGAGTCTCCACTCAAGGATGAAGCTTTTCCATTCCCATTCAAATGTCCATTAGTCCCATTGGTTTGTGGAAAAAGCACATTGCTCTTTTGGTAATTCTTTCCACGTGGAGTCCCACCATCTGGAGTGTCATCAACGATTTGGGCAGCCCCAAACAATTTTGTAAAAGAATTGTCATCCGGACGTTGTTGACGAACGTTGCGAGACTCATCCGCTGGTGTAAAAATATTGGATGCCATGTAGTTCTTCACTTTCCTTGGCGTAGATGGTGGAGTGCTGGTTGGGGTTGTGAAGATGTCAGAAGTATCTCCACCCGGTGGCTTAGAAATTCTGTCAAAATTAAAAACAAACATATTTAGAACATCATCGGCCAGAGATTTTTGATTTTTAGTTGTAGTTAGTTTGAAATTTTTATAATATATTTTAATAGTAGCTTTCTCCAGAATGTTAATCTATGTAGCGTGACCAAAGTCATGTAAACAAATGAGAAGAAAAGGTGAAAGCACTCATAAAGCCAAAGTACACACATGCATGGAAATTCACTCAAAATCCTTTCAAAGGGAAAGCAAAAAGAGTTGACCTTCTGCCAAACTTTTCTAAGGACGAGATTCAATCCTATTGAGGAGGATAAATCACAAAATTGACCTTATCCATCCTTCCAAATCGTGAGGAAGGAAGGGAAGGGTAATTTGTCCTCAAAGGAAATCAATGATGCAGCCTTTCATTCAGAAATCACATTTCCTGCTTGATAAGTCTTTGCCTTTAGAAATCAAAGGAGTTTATTTATTCCTTAGATGTTAAGAAAGGAATCCGATTTAGATCCCGGCCAGTTTCTTCTTTGAAATCCATTCTGAGTTCAGGTGTGCATTTTACATAGGTTTGAGCTGAGCTGAAACCCCATAGGAAAGACGTCTTCACCATTAATCACTCAGCTCTTCGTATTTTCACGTCCAATGACAAAAGGAGGCAATGTCATTTTTTTAACACAATCACTTGTGAACCAAACCAACCTTCTCTTCAACCTACTCTGTGACAGATTAGTATTCTATTCTGTCTTCGGCCTTCTGTCCATACTCATTGCCTTACTTTGCTCAAACACAATTTTCCAATACCAATTTGTATTCATTCAACGAATGTCTTGAGTATTTTAATATATTTTATGACATGTGCTTAAGCCAAGAACTGAATTCGCATTTGCCAATATCTGCCGTAGAGTTCCTAAATCCCTTCTGCCAATAATCATAAAATAAGCAATATTTCTTTTTTCTTCCGTAGAAATAAAAGCAGAATGAGAGAAGAATCTAGTAATTAATTAATTTTGAAAAACTATTTGTTATGGTTGGATTAATTCAAATAGACACAAGGGTCTGAACATAAAATAAGAAGATTTCCACCCCAAATGATGGAAGAGGAAGAGGATTTGTTATTTCAATTAGTGATAATGGATGGAGAACCCAGAGCACAGCAAAAAGAGCTGAGTTTACCCTTGTTGTAAATTTATATATTTATTATATCTTGCTTGCCTGTGATGAGGGTTTGCGGGAGCGGTACTTCCGCTCATGTCATTTCCAATTTCGAATATGTCATGGCATTCACCTCCCGGAGGTCTGAATGAAGAGGATTACATTCACATACAATTTTTATCCAAAAAACAGCTATCATACTCATACTCCAGTCCCAACTTAAAATTCGTTCTGCCTACTCAGTTCCAATTGATAAGAAAATACTTTTCCCAGGATGGTTGAAAGTGTCTGATTCGTACGTCGTCATTCAGTTTTTAATCTTAACCCGAGTGTCTGTTTGGTCAATGCTCCTCGGCGACCAGTCAGAAAGAACCCAGATCTTATGGACTTTCCTCATAAATTTGTTCGTGGGTATGATAACAATACAAATTCATAAAGGCGATCACCAGGGGACAACATTATTTATGCTGACAACTAGCTTAAAATATATATGCTATACCCCCCAAGAAATAAAGTCAACCCTTTGCCCTCCAATAAATAATGAAAGATGGATAAGAAATAAGAATGTTTCTAATTCCTATTCAAGGGTCTCAAGACTAAATTCGGTTACAGTGCAGCAAAGTCCATTTAAAGCAACGCATATTAAATAATTTTAGAGGACCAATTCCTTACAACGGCAACGGGCTCACAAAAAGCGAACTAATGACACGGCATGGTATTCAACGCCGTGGAACAATCGAATTTAGAAGACCTAAGCAAAAAAACAGTCTCTACTTAAATTGCCGAACTGACGAAGAAACAATTCAAATTGTAGAAGGCGGTGTCATATTTTGATTGTTGCACTATGCACTAGAAATGCATTAGAAATTAAGTAGGACGGACGCTTAGTATTAAATTCCTTGAAGTTGTCAACAATAAAGTCGCAATGATCATTTCCGTTCAATTCTCCATATCGATTGACATCTTGAGTCAACCAACCTAATCTTATCATTTCTAATTCTCAGTACTAATCTGAGGCATTACTAATCTGCACTGCATTGCATAGCAGTCAATTTCAACCCTTTGCTATCCTGTCTACTACAACTACCTGATTATTTATTTATTGTATCATGAGTCAACGAGGACAAAATTGGTAATGCAGAATTGTACTTTTTGCCAAGTGCTCTGCTTTTGCATGACGACGTGCTTTATGACTCATGACTCCTTAGCGTGGAGATAGAAAGACTCGTTGAGGATAAACAGGGCAAAATGAACAAGATTCTCACACTTGAAATAATCACCACACTACTCAACTCAGGCCTAGGCCTGGTGGTGGTGAGTAATTTAAAAGAAACGTAGAAGGAATGGATGGAAAGATTCTTGTGGTGTCCTGTCAATGGAAACTCTGATTATTCTTCTCAACAGTCAAGGAGAGCAGGAGATGACTCAGGAAAAAACTCTGTGCCAGCCATATACTCGTCTTCTCTTTTTATGTGTGACGATATTAGATGACAAGACTCGGAGCACTTGCTCTGGGATCATATTCCAGATGACAAAAGACAACGGGAATGGCAACGTAAACATTTTCATGTCCAACTGTCTAGACTAAAGCACACATTCTCCACCAAGCCTTCAAAAATCGATAAAAAAAATTACTTCTAAGACTTCAAAAACAAAAGAGTGGACCGTTAGAGATAATTTCTAAAAATTCTAACCCTACAAGTACAGGAAAGTGAAACCCTAGAGTAAACATACATTAAAGAGATTGCAGTTGCGGTGAAATGAGGATGGTCATGCCAGGAATGACTAACAATTTGGCGACAACAGAAGATTCCACGAAGGATGAGTCCATTCCTCATGGCCATGACCGTGGTTGGTGATACTGAAGCCTTGTGGATCTCAAAGCAAATAGTCCCAACCAGAAAATGGAAAAGGGAAAGTGAGATTTGTCCAATTTGGACCAACCAACCCTGGCTACAATTATAGGGCTTGTTCGTCCATACCATAACCATACTGTACGAATCTTGGCTGCCACGTAGTTCAATGTCAGCCCTATTTATGGGTTCGTGGAACCGTGATTCCTTATGTGACTGACTAAGAACATCTCACCGAATTCAAGAGTGCACGGATGCACCATGCACCATGCACCAAGGGATACGGATGGATTCATAATTTGACAAATAATTTACAAGGCAAAGGGAGCTCAAAGGACCAATTTTCTACCTAAGAACCAAATCAAGGGAGAAACCTCATTTCCGCTCCACCCTTGGTTTATACATTATTAGGAGAGAGGTTCTATCTGTTCGATTCTATTACTTCTGCCTCCCCCGCTTCGCTTCCTTTTCCTTTCCTCTGGGCATTTCCCTTCAAGGGGAAATTTTTATTCCAAAAATTCTCTCCCTCTCCTTATGCCCATGACCATTTCATTTCATTCCAATCCATGGACTCCTTCTTCTTTCCTTCCTGCTTCCTCAAATCTCATCATCTTTCAAACCATGGTGGAACAAACTCATTTTTCTTATTTAGTAAATGACAGGAGAAGAAAAGGCTCTGAGCTAACAACGGAATTTTGACTTTTCCCGTCTTTTCTTTCTTTAGTAGGAAATCTAGTTTATTTTCCCTCGTCTAGGTCTAGCCTTGAGCTTGAATTCTTTATTCGATTTCAAATGCAAGAAAATTTTCCACTTCCTCCTCAGCCAGTGCCAATGTCAATGTCAAAAATATTCTCTTAGCATTAGCCTGGAGTCAGCTTTAAGCTTTGGGGTTCAGACATGGAAAAGATGATCACGGAAGTGAGGGAGAGAAATAAAATGAAACTTAGCTCGTAAAACTACGACCAAGTCTTCAACCAGATATATGGCCTCTACACTATTGTCATCAGTCAAAATCAATAAGTGTGCAAAGTTGAACTGGTTTCCGCTGCACCGCAGAGCATTCATTTGCCAAGTGTCATTGTCATTCATTAGGGTGTCAGAAAAAAAGTCAATACAAAGACGGGTGACATGTCCGAGTGTAATGTAGTCAGTCAGCTAGTAGCTCCTTCAGAGCTCAGATTATTTGAATTAAAACCAGTCAATCCTGTCAACCATCCCTCGCCCTCCTTATCCTAAATCTTCTTGTCTTTGTAAAATAAATAAATTAATACCCACCCCATCCCTACTGCACCCATAAATTATTCTCAATCTCCAATAGATCTGTAAATTATGCAAAATACCTTCGATTCATTCTCAGAGTGTGTTTGAGTCAATTAATTCCAAAAACAAAGTTCCAATCGAATCCACAAATTAGAAGAAGGCGGACACGGAGAAATGCACTTTCACCGGTGAGTAGAATGGAAACTTTCACCAGAGCAAAAAAAAAAACTTAAATTTTTTCCCCTTTAAACTTTTCAAGGCACGCTACTCAGACTTTCCGATTTGAAAATTCCAAATAATGGTGAGTTTGTGGTGGTTTGGGTATTTATTTTATAAAGATGATAAGACACACAGAATTGGACAAAATTGGACGTGGTTGTTGGTGCTAAGGCTTCCAGAACACAACTGATTGACTCAACGACTAGTTTTTCTCCTACTCACACTACACACTACTACTTTTGGTGAACTCTGCTGCAAAAGGCGTTTGCTCGTTCAGTCTACATTACACATAGATAGATAGGATAGGATGGGTTTGGAACTCCAACATTGTTAGCTCGTCGTGGGGAAAGAGATGAAGATTTTGTGTAACGTAGAGCAGTGCGTGGAACATTGGGAAATAAGATGAGGTTAGTCCACACACAGCCAAATTCAATTCACATCACACTCCCTTCCATTCCCAACCCTTCCTTCTTATTTCTTTTGATCAATTCTACTCTGCCTGCCTACACAACTCTTTTTAAACCTGAGTCCATATCCTCCTGCATGAGCCCTAACATCCATCCATTTCTTAAACTTTTATTAAACTCAAGGAAAAATGGGTTCTTCCCACTACAAACTATTTACATGACCAAATTGATCAAAATTGCCAATTTTCATCAATTTTTGACACCCTTCATAAAATAATCTCAAGTAGGCTTCCATTAGTAGCGCTGCATTTCAGCAATGCATATTTCCACTTTCAGCAGATAACCATTGTTGCTATTATTTTGTAAATTCAATAATGAATCAGGATTGATTATAATTTAAGTCTGAGCATTTCTAACGTGAGCTGAGCTTTCTATTTCCATTAGGATCCCATATCATCATTATTAAGTTTGACAGTCCATTCCTTGTTCAATTGTCATGGGCTAGTCGCCGTGCGTAGGTAGATGAATGTATGCAAAATGGATCAAAATGTTTGAATGCATGCAAGCAAACCCACTGCACTACATTGGATTGGAGAGTAAACAAAATCAGCTGTCATTTTACAAAATGATGTTGTTGTTGGAGGGTCACAACAATGGATAATGAACTGAAAGAACATTTGTGTACGTAGAGTGCAAGTGTCAAGCAAGTAAGCGTGGACCTCAGTTGGTTTCAAGCTACTGTCTAAATCTAAAACCTTGAAACAAAAATGCATTCAAAACAATTGCATCCAACAACCCTGCCTGGCTGCATTCTCTCGTCTCTCCTATTCCATAGAGGCCAAAAAATCCATTCTTCATTTGGAAACTTGGAGAACAAGTGGGATACGGCAAGCATGGGTATCTAAATCCTATTCTGAATAACATTGGAGAGGTGAATAATAAAAAAGGATCAACACTCTAGTGGCAAGCCTAAGCAGGAGAAGGGTTAATACAGAGCTCAAGGTAGTAGACACTGATTAGTTGGTGTGGTGTGGGAACTATGGATGATTTGGGAAAGGACCACACCATGGGGCGACGCATAATCAATGCCGCCTTCCTAACTTTCAAACACTTTACAACAATTTATCCACAGTAGAGTAGACTAGGCTCAGGCCCACGACTTTTTACGACAATTCCACTTGACTTGATTCACAGTTGGAGATGAGGTTAATCCATGCAAAGCAAAATTCAAATGCAGTCCTATGTAATCGTAAATGAGCAAGGACTAAAGTTGAAAATATTATTTCTCTTAATCTCTTCCATAATGACTTGTGTTTCAAATGACCTTTGTGTCCATTATCAGGTCATAAATTTATGGACTGAGGTTGAAATTTCAAAAGTAAGGTAGTAGTTGCATACAGTATGAACTAAAAGTAAATATGACTTTATTACACTGCAAAATTAAAATATTTAACACACAAGCTTAGGCTCAAATCACAGACTACCAGAAAACAAGTCCGGTTGATTAATTTTAATGTGCACTCATGAAACAAAACCTCTAAATTTTAGCCAAAAGTTCAAAGATTTTAAGGTTGAAATGAAAGATAAGTGTAAGGAAATACGGTATTATCAGAATGACCCTTTACCACTCACTTTAGCTCGTAACTAAAGGTTGGTTGGCTAAAGCGAGTTTTGGTCCTGATCAGAAAGTAAAGTGTTTTAACTCCCAAGATGATTCAAGTGTAGAGAGTGCGGTAATAATCGTAAAGTCAAGATTGGATCGCAGATTAGAAGATTCCGGAAGAAGAGGTGTTCCTTTCAAACCAAGGAACCGTAGTTGTAATCTTCAACTAAGAATTATGAATTAGGGGTGAAGAAAAAATAAGTGTCCAAGAAAAAAATCTACCAACCGTAGCAATCCATTTTGTAATTCACCCTAAGTTAGACCTGTTTTTCTTTTTCAAAAATCTCATTTCCTAATACCCAATTCTTTCTAAATACTGGGAAGCGTAAATGAAGTATTGCAATTCTATTGTAGAGTACAAGTCAATCTCTAGAAAAAATCAGCAGAGTGGCAACCTAATTGTAGTTCATTTTTATGTACAATTCTCTAATAAAAAGTCCATCCCCTCCTTCCCATTTCCTCAATTGCATTTTTGATCCTGAGTGTCAAAATTCAAATGGTGAACAAAAGATAAGGAAAATATGGATCCCAATCCCATAATTTATCCCGCCTCTTTTGCATCGGATTTTGAGTTTAAATTACACATGTCAAGTGGATTTGGTGGGATAAAAAACTCCAAGTGCCCAAATTAGGGAGGCAAGTAGTATGAAATATGTGTAATTAAGTGGCTGACACAGATAGGCTATTCAAAAGGTAAGTTAAGCCTATTATAAAACTTTTCCTTCCCGCTCCACTTGGATGATGTAATTAAAGATCCCGTACATTTAATTAAATCCATGCTTACTTGCTCCCAAGGAAGGCACTTCATTTCACTACTCCATTGGGAATATAAATCTGTACACATCTAAATTTTTTTCTTCTAGCCCCTTCTAACACCAAAACAAACTTTTCATAATTCCACTCAAGGGAAACGGGATTGGAATTCTTGGCAGAGGCTAAGAATGGGATTTTGTAGATGTTGGAAGGTTGAGTGCTTTAACTAAAGACAGATCTCTGTCCTTAATGTGTGCTTCCTATTTTTACTACAAGGGAAACAGGATTGGAATTCTTGGCAGAGGCTAAGAATGGGATTTTGTAGATGTTGGAAGGTTGAGTGCTTTAACTAAAGACAGATCTCTGTCCTTAATGTGTGCTTCCTATTTTTACTAAAGGCAAAGGCGGCACATGCCAATCCCAACTCAGGATTCTTTTTCTTGTTCTCAACATGGTACGGATGCACATATATGGGAAGACGGGACAGGAGAAAAAGTAAATGCAATTAATTTTTCGTGAAGAGTTGAACTCTGGAATCTGATAAGAACAAGGGAATAAGAAGAGGTTGAAACAAAAACATGCAGAGGATTTTAGATAGAGCAAATACTCATAAGTTATCCGCAAGGAACCGTGGAACCAACTCAGCCGCCACAACTCGCGTCTGTTTATTCGTTCCTCATTGTTTTTTAACTCTCACGTCTAATGTCAATCAGAGCAAGAGGAAATTAACCGGAACGACAGAGCCAGAGGAACAAATCCAGAAATGATTATTTTTTCCTGACCATCCAGTCAGAGTTTACTAATCTCCAGGAAATGAATGACAATTTGGATGAACTCACCGGAAACACCCTTGGACTTGCACTGCAACATGCATGAGATTAGTGTTTGTCTCCACGCCTCAGCCCTAGTCAAACTTTGGCAGAGGAATGGAATGATGAACTTTTCCCAAGTTCAATGCAATGCACTTTGCCAAAACATAAACAGAGAGAATGCCAATAATCTACACACGTGGCGGATTTAAGGAAGTGCGTAAAATGGGCAGGGTGGAAAAGAATGGCATGGCCTAATATACTACATTAGGCCATGCCTCTAGTAATTATTTAAATGTAAAACACGCATACATGTTGGCATAAAAGTCAGTCCATTATGTCTGCCTAACTTACTTTCACTCCTAGGATAATCAACAACAACAACCGCATGCAAAATCTGAGCACGTGTTTGGAGCTGTGGTAAAAAAAGTTAATTGCCTTACGGTGTTGAATATTATTAAAACTTATAGCTATTTGATCCTTTGCTTTGTAAGTCAAGGGACTAATAACTCATTCAGGTAAGAAATCAAAACAAAGTTGAGGATTTATATAATATGTACAAGTCCTTAAGCTTTTGGCTAAATAAGGAACCGTCATCCGCCTACTACTACTCACTGCAAAAAAAAAATGCTGCAGAAGAAGGAGTCAGGAGTCTGGTTCATCCACATTTGTATTTTCACCAGTTTATTCAATGTTTATGCCATGTGCTCCACTGGAAAGGATACAGGCATAATTAAATGAAAGCTTGCTTCATTTTAAATTCAAACTTGTCAAAAGTATGGATCTGCCTAAGAGAGATGCAAAAAGGCGGCATGATGACAGAAGAAAAATCATGTGTTATGTCTCATCTCCTTCTACCACTTCATCATCAAATGTGTCGAGAGTTGATCTTCTAATCTCATGTTCTGCTCTTTCTCAAGCCAAAACTACAGAACCTTTGGAATGTTTACAGACATTACTTCGGTTCGCTAATTAGAAGAATTAGATTATTTATTACAAACCCTGTCTCTCAACTTTTCCTGCTCTTTCTTTAAAAAAATACGTATGCCCTTGTCATTGAACTGAATGGCTGGCTGGCTGATCTGATTTTATCTGGGAGTTAACAGTACAAATGCATGTTTTGACTTTCCAGGCTTTGAAAGTGACGATATTTCATTTCATCAGGCAGACAGAGCCCAAATACACTTTTCCTTTCAAAGAGACACAAATGCATAAATAGATCTCAGCCCCATTGCTATACTAAACAGTTGATCTCATTCTCATCATTGCATAACATGAATGAAAACTACCCTTCCTTGTACTTGTACTTCACCCACCAAAACAAAGTGAAGAACCAGAAGTTCCGAAAATAGATCTTGAAACTAGACAGTCCTAGTTGTCTCTGCACTTTTATTTTGAGAATCTCCTAAATTCTCAAAAATTTGAAATTCTCATCGATCCCTATTCAAAATTTGAACCAAAATCTAACCGAGCATAAAAAATACCTAATACTGTTACGGTACAACTTGAATGGCATGACTAAAAAAAGAATGAGGTGAGTGGTATTCCATAAATAAATTGAATTTATCTCGCAACAAATTAAAAGGACAGTTATGTTTTTTTCCCATATGATTATCAGGATTGGCTCTTATAGCTCTTATCTTGCCGCCGTAGCAGTTTGTTTCAAGAACTTAATGAACAGTCCCGTTCGTTCTATTCCATTCATCCAAGGAATTTTTCTCGCCCGTTCTTTCTCCTTAGTGATTGTACATAATTAATTGCCTTCCCGTGTTTTTGCACATCATGTTCATAATAGACAGACAAACTTTACCCTGTTGTGTTCTCTCTCTCTATCTCTACGAATACAAATGGAAATTAGAATCTCCTTTCCTATTGTGTTCTTATGTTATTGTGTGTATTCACTCCTAACACCCAACCCTGTCAACTCAACTTCTGGCTCCCATCAAGGAAACAAGAAGAAGAGTTCCATTGACAATTACATCAGATAAACACATGGGAGGACAATAAAGACTCAAAATCTACTGCACTCTACTCTTCCTTCTCTAATATTAAATCATAATATACAAATTCACCCAGTATAGAACAGTACTGTACAGTACTTCTATTTTGGTCTTCAAAACCCCATTCTTTTTCTACCCAATGTCCCGTTTCGGGGTGTTTTTCAAGTATAAACTTTATCAAATATCATCATCATCGTCATGATTTTTGTCAAGTGTATGCCAAGTACTCCACTGGGTGGGAAATGTAAATGGCTTGCAGAATTTATGAGGCATTGACTTGCACCATACCAATTTAAATCCTTAGACTGACTACTTGAACTCCTTCAAAATGACAAGAATGAAGACTTAAGGAGACTGGAAGGAACAGAACAACTAGTCAGAAGTTTTTTTCTTGCTTATTCCTCTCTCCTTTGAATTCTATTCAAGTCAAGTCCGTGTTTCTTAAAATCATTTGAGAATACTTTGCTTTGACTAAATAATCCCTACTTGTTTGTAAGAAAAGCACTTGCTTGCACTGACTTGGACTAGGTTTAGTGCACTTTTCAAATATCCCAATGGATCAAGTGCATAATTGCAGCACTTGAGGATAAAAGTCGGTCATTGCGCCTACCATTCTAAGATTTTTCGATACACTCACTTCCTGCTTCTACAAAATGTTAGATTTTGGAATTAAATATTTTTAGCTTCAGACTAAACTTTTTTATTATAAAAATTCCACCCCTTCTCATAAATCCCAGGCTTAGGAATAAGAATAGGAACAAGGTTATCTTTTATTCTTCTCTAATAGAATAACATAAAATATGAAAAGAATCAAGACGTCATAAGCTGAAGGATCCAATGCCACATTCCCTCGGAAGGAATTTAAAGCCCCTGGAAGATATGAGATGACCTTTTACGGTCACATCTCGACTACACGTTTAGCCTAGAATCAGCAGGGAGTTTGAATTATAATTTTTTGAAAGATTATGTAAGAGGAGAAAATGTGTTCAATCCGATGGATGGATGAGGAACACCCCCGTGGTATTTGTAATAATACATGCATCACGCATTTATGACCTGGTTGATCTTCATTAAAATAAATAATGCATTGGACCTGGAACCTTATATGGAGACTGAGTTGAATTGTGAAACAGGGAAACCCTGGGAGAATAAAATGACTACATTTACTTTAATTTCTTTCTTCGCTGAGAAAACTTCATAGATTGTTATTATTTCTGTGTAATAATGTATTAAATCAAACGTTCATCAAGTTCATCACCTAGTAAGGAAAATATGCACATGGATGGGAATTTTGTATCTTGTCAACCTTTCTAATCCCTGCTGAGTCCAGCAACTCAATTTGGGATTCTCCAGAAAATTTAAATTTTGATTGTGAGTTTTCCCTGTGAACTGGTTAAAAGCACGCACGAGGCACGCAATGACCAATCAAGGAAAGATTGTGAAAAACAGAACAGAAAACAGCAACGACATGCCACGCCATTGGACTTGGATCTTGCATGGAGGTCTAATGGTAAAATAATGTATGTTCACTTCCTATCAGACTCAAGTGGAAGTTTAAAGATAAACTCGATCTTTCTGGTCCTAATGTATAGATCACCGTGACTCTGGTCACTATCTCCTTTAATGCTTAGAAAACTCAGACGTACGTACTTTTGTCAACTAATGGTAAAAATGCCTAGGCACACTTGGCACACTCAAATTCTGGCGTTGACTCAATTAAGATTAAAAATTAAAGTTAACCAGAGCTCTCAATGATGCAGGTTATTCTTCAACTTGGCAAGCGTTTGCATGCATTGTTGTTTTGATGCCTTCTTGTTTTATGTTAGTTAGTATTCTACGTTTGCCTGCCCACCTAGCACTCACATCCACATCTACATCTGGGCCGTAGATGGTTAAAAGTACAAACCACACTTCAACAATTCATCTTCCTCATCCCGAGGTATTAATCAAGGAAGGGAAGGAAGATGAAGTTAATAAAACTTTTTAACTTTGGATTCCCATTCTACACACATATTCAGTTCATTATTTTGTGTGAAGCCAAAGAGAGCAGAGCAAAGAAATGAAGTTGACGTCCATAGAAGAAAAAAAGAAAGGGTTGCTGAGGGCAAAGGAAAACTAAATTGTCGAGGCTATCCATCATTAACTGTCATTGTTTTCACCAGGACTCTCAACCACATTCATTTCTAACATTACTGACGGACGGACTCCGACCGCAGCTGAACCAGCAAACTGCGTAACTGTATCTTAAGTCTGCGTCTGTCAGCATAGAAAACTCAAAGGTAGATTCAGCATAGCATAGCACGGATCGTACTTAAGGTTACGATGGACCACCACAATTGCTTTGAATTGGATTGAATTCTACAGAGTAAAAATTGTGTCAAATTTTGACGTTATCACCAATATAAGAGTTTCTTTTTCTTTTAGAAAAAGATGATCACACTGAGAAGCAAGTTATTTTGGCTAGGTTTGGGTTGAACTGAGCCTGAGAGAAGTTACGCTCTTACATATTTCATCCCTTGTCACTACTAACTACTCCTTCTTTTCCTTGAGTGCAATTCCAGACACGAGTATCGGCATCCCAAGTTCCAGAACTAAGTAGAATTACCTCCCGTGCAGCCCAAGCACTTCCTTTAATTGTTGGAAGACGCAAGTGAAGACAAGGCATGGCAAGGAAAAGAACTTTTGAGAAACAAAGTATTTTATGAACCATGGAAAGAAAATGTGCTTCCCTGTCTGTCTGTCTACTACAAAAAAAGAAGGGGAAAAGAAAATCCATTTCAGTTCCATTGGTTTCCCACAAAATTCATCCAGATCATCTACTCAACACCGAACCGAACAAAACTCTTTCCCTGGTTAGCTATAGCTTTCGTAGCCGTAGAAAAGATCTTTTGCTCTGAAATTACTCTGAGTCATTCTATCCCTTTGCTTATTGCCTTGGTGGAGTTTAATTGTTTCAAATGAAACCCACAAAGGGTAAGATGCCAAAGCATTAGAAGGGTGACAAGGGACCCTATCTCTCTCTCAACACAACAACTCTTAAAAACCAAGAAATGAATTAAAGAAACCAAAATAAATGTGGAGTAATGGTGGTCTGGACAAAATAATTCAAAGCAAAATAAAATTAAGTCAGACCTTGTTCTTTATTTTGGACCACACAGCTAAATGAGTTTCAAGAACCAGATGGGGTGAAAAGTTTAAGTAAACAAATGAGCAAAGGTCAGTCAAAATCATTTCCACGTCTAGTTCTTGCTTTTAAAGACAATGTTTTGCACATTCGTAATTAGAAACATGCAAAAGGCGGGGTGCTCCCGTGCCCGGCGTAGCCCATACGTCATGGTTTAATATTTTTATTTCACCGTGAGAAAAACTATAACAATCAGCATCAGCTCGAACATGACATTCACACACAAATTCTAAAGACAAGAGCAAAGGTTTAACCCATTACATGAACTTTGGAACACATTTCCCACTAGACTAATAATTTAAGAGTAATTAAACTTGCTCGTTTTTTTGTTATACATGAAATTGTATGTGGAAGGACGACCTACTCGTTCACCCGAAGACTTGTTCCCATTTCCAAGAAACAAAGACTAATCAATTTTTATTTGGTTTTATTTTAAACAGACGCAATAGATGGTAGAAGATTAGTGCCCGTCTATTGAGTTCAATGCAGCGGCACTTTCCATTACTTTCGCATTCAAAAACAACCGTCATACCCGGACTGCTTTAGTTTGACTTGAATTGATGCAAATGAGGTAAATTGCATTTTAACAACTTTATCCTCATCTTTTCATACATTTTTGCGAGCGTCAATCGTGGAAATGGGGTTGTCAAGTCTAAGACGACGTCCGCGAAGCAGAGCAGAAGTGAGAAATTGGGTTCGCTGTCAAAAATTTTCCTTTACGTTTTTATCCTAAGGCACAATGCACATTTCAGTCAACTCAGGACATCACACAGGGTGTGTTCGAATTAACAAGTATAAGCGAAGGAGTCTTTAGTTGGAGCGGGATGATTTTTCACACTTGCAAACTTACTAATTAAGTCAGTAATTTTGGGACGTTCGTCCTTTTGAAGTGATCAGAGCGTGACGGAATGCATCTTAACATGTGCAAAAAATATTTAAAATGCGAAAGAGTGCTCGCATTCTTTTCCTTTGAGATTAAGAACATCATGTCCCTTGAAGAGCTCAAATCAAAGCATCCGCATCCGCTCTAACCATTTTCACGGGTTTTCCTTCATTCTTCATTAACTGTAAAAATTGAACGTGTCATAGTCGTATTCTTATAATTGAGCCATGCGATCGAATCAAGGTAATTTTAACAACGACGAGAGCAGAATAAAAATTGCTACGGGAGTTTATAATGCATGCTTTGCTTTGCCATGTAATGTAACCAATACGGCACAAATCGTGTGTGTGGAACATTATGAGGATTCTTCACATCCCAATGCACACTTAATATTCAAATCATGACGAAAAGATTGGATGAGGGTAATAAATCTAATCACATTATATGCAGTTTTCTATGAGGGAGTTGAAACCTGTACGCTATGTTACCTGTATCCTTGGAAGTTGAGTTTTTTAGCCGAAAAAGTACAAAAGAATGTGCATTTGAGTGATTGGGCTTACAAAGTCAAATTACCGCACGGATCAAGCTCTCGCAGCAATTCCTCGCCCGTAAGTTTCTTAGCGGGGTAGAAAAATTGTTTTTAATTAAGCTTCAGGTCAGTAAGCTTTCCTTAATTCAATTTATGAAAAATTTCGATAATGGTATTCATAAGAGTGTAATTAAAAAACTAGAATTAACCTAAATTTAAAACATAGGTTTTAAATTAAGAGATAAAAGGTCCAAGCTGTGAATCACGATTTTGATTTTATTGCACAATGATAGAAATCCTGTTAGATTTGATTTCACGACACTAGTAATTAAAATCTCGTTCGATTGATCTCCTCATCTCTTGTCATTTCACATTTGACTTGACACTTCTCAACGTCGAGTCCAACGGAATGGAATGACAACAAGTAAAACAATGAATAAAAAGATCGACTTACTTTGACTTGACTTACTGAATAACCCATGCATGCATTCATGCATGCATACCTCAGGCTTCCAATTCCTTATAAGTGAAGTAAGTAAGTTAAGGTGAAGTCGTCGAACAACAATTATACGTGAACATGCCGCTCGATTCTTTGGATTCCATTGCATTGCCCTGCATTTGAACAATTCGTTGTTCGAGTGGTTTTAGGAAGAGATCGTGCTTTTGATTAGTGCAAACGCTCATCGTCAAATTCATTCATTCCATTTACCACACGGGCATTTAAATTATCATGATTACATCTAACAAATCCTTCGCTTCTGCCGCACGGTCAAACCCTGTCTCACTTCTTTTGTTTCATAAAACCTGATCATATACTACTACAAGAAAAAATTAAAAGCAGAACTAGTATTGTTGTAAGCGATTAGTGCTTAAAGGCTGACCAGCTAATCTGATGCTCCATTTATCTAGGAGTAAATAAAATAATATGAGCCAAGAATATGCTCCTTGCATTAAGTGTTGTTGAATGAATTATGTTTTCCCATCCTACCTCACCTCCCCTGTCAGCACCTTCGGATTAATTCTCAACAATAAAACTCCCTTCCGTTGTGCTAATCAGATTAATGGGAATTGACGCCCAATCATATACAAGAACCTGTTCTATATGCACTATTGCATGAATAATATTTTGAAATATTAATTTGAGTGCTCGCCTTCTGTTCTGTGCTGTGCTTTTGGCACATTGGATTCTTATGTGCAACTATTTCTAGTCCACATCTGTGTCTGCCAAAATAAATAATTATGATGATGATGATGATGATGATGATGAGATGATGTATGAGTACAGAATTACTACTTGGCCATCAAACCAGTTTTCTCCACCCACCCGTATCATATCAAATTTATTATTCAATAATTGCTAGAATTAATTATAGGCTTGAGCATTACAGGGCAGAACTTAACTGGGCAACTATCCCCACAACTCCAAATCCTCATTAGCAGCTTCAGCCGACCTAAACATTAACTTGCCAGAAGTTCTTAATTCATTTACTAATTAATTTATAATTAAACTAATAAATCTGACCAAACTAAATTAATTTTAACACATGACCGTTAATTTCTGAACCAAACCAAGTCAAGGGTTAATTTCCTTTCTGACCATGAAATTTAACTTAGCCAAGAGCAGTTGTGTCATTCTTCCTTCAGTCAAACCAAACCAATTAAAGTTCAGTGGACTCACGTAGTAGTTTAGGTCAGGTGAGCTTAGTTTAATTGCCCAATGACTCATGTCAAATCTTAATGAGTGCGGACAAAGCATATAACAACTAACTACTCACTACTACCTGATTCAAAGTCAAAAAGGCTAATATATGTTTTTCTTTCAGTCAAGTCCGTGCGTGTTCTGAGTGGACAAATTCGGGGAAAACAACGCAATCCTTTCAAGTTGTTCATAACAGATTAGTAGGGCACGGGACAAACAAGTTCAGAGTCCTCATAAATATGCTCTAACTGCTTAGCTTAGCAGATGAAATCTGGACTTTTCAAACTTGAAGCCATAAAATCAAAAGAATACAGATCCGTATGCGCAAAACACAGAATACTCGGAATAAATCACTCAACTGTCCCACCGCCATAATATTAACGTTTTTTCAAAGAATTAACGGGTTAATTACTCTCAAAAGCTAAGCCGTGCCGTGCTGATCTCGTATCTCTTTTTTGAAAATTTAGAGCAAATTGCACTTCATCTGCAAACAATGAACAAAACGAAGAGAAAATGAAATTCTCAAAAATATGACTTTCCTAATACAAGTGATGTTAATGCCATTATTCCAATCAAGTTCAATTTTCCTATATATTCGTCCAATTCCCATGAAAGTAGAACTTCATCCTGCTCAAGCAATTCAAAATCTAACCCCAATTTCCACTTCAGCCGCTCATATCCGAAACTCAATTAAGAATGAAGGATATGAGAAATTTCGATGCAGTTCTCTCTGAGCCTGAAGGAAGGGAATGCAATCAAATTGAATTGATAATTTACATTCATATTCATATGAATGCAATAATTTTGCAGTAATAGCTGATAATAAGATTGGATTTAAATCCAAAGTCACGACATTGGCCCAACACCCCTGCTGCAGAAAGGATCCGATAATAATAGAGCACACTCCTCATAACTGTTTTCCTCCTCTTTAAATGTAATTGGATTGACATAATTCAGAAACGGAACAGAATTTAAATTTCTTTCCTCTGCATGCCTGGTATTACACAGGAGCAAGGCAAGGGGAAAGCTAAACCTAGAGTCTTGTCGTACACATGCTGAGTTAGCTGTTCCTCATTACAAAATACCACTCACGATCACGAAGTTAACATACTGGCTTTTGCATTTTGCCAAAAAGAAAATTCTAAATACATGCTCAACTCTACTAGGGCTAACTAAGAATCTTTCAGCTCATCAACAAGCAAGCCCCACTTTATTTTCGTGCAAATCATTCACGTGTGATTGGATTGTGAATCTTCCCCCTCTGCCCGTGCTTTACGTATGAAGTCTACTCTTGATCCAGTTTACAGTAAATCCTGCTGCATTGGAATGGTAATGAACTGTTAGCCACTGCATAACAAGGTAAAAAAGAGTGAGCCAAGTTCATGCACGATCAATTAATGCTCCCTGCTGTCCAGTCACTCAAAAACCCCTCAGTCATTCATTCCATCGCTAACCACATTAGTTAGTATTCAACAAAACAAAAACAGAAAAAAACCTAACATGAGTTTTACACCATAATTACAACACTCTCCTCTTTTAATTGCTCCGGCTCTAGCTAAGGAAAAAAGTTTGGACGGGCGGACGTAGCACACACACACATAAAATTTCTTTAGCTGGCAAAACATGTCCAACCAAAGTAAACCAGGAACAACCCTTTGCTGCTCGCTCAGCTCAGCATAGGATTTTTGATGTTTCCTCTCAGAGTGGAAAAAAGAGGAAGGAAAAATAAACAATGGGAAGTTAGACTCAAGTTTTCCTGGAATGGGAAAACTGCAACTACATCGCCAAGCAAAGAATGTGAATATCTAAACATTTAGTCCCCAGAAAAATCCATCAATTGTTTAAAGCTCACTGATTGGGTAAAGTGACAAAATAAAATGGTGATCGGGTGTATGTAAATGCGTGAAGTTCTCACGGAATTTGGTCTTAGCCTGTTTGATAATAATGTGGGTTTGGGGAATGTGAGACGACTTGGTCCTTTAAATAAATAACATTTGCTTGATATTTTTGCCAAGTCAGAAACGTGCTTCAGACGCAGAATGCCAGAGCAAGGTGGAGACGACAGACATGAATAGAAAATAGATTGGTCAGTGAACTGTTTAGCCAACCGTCACAAGGACAGACATCATGGCTAACTAACGAGATGATGATGATGAGTAAATATTTTACTCCAAAGTAATGATGTGACCGGCCGGCTGGACGGCTCAGCGACCGCCCAGGGTCCACTCAGCCAACACAATGTCATTAACTTCTTAATCACTATTATTGCAGATTGCAAAAATTTCAATGTCCACGCCTAAGAAGCAAAGTAAACACGCAAAGGGAAGGAAAAACTTGAGACAGGGCTAAGAAGACGCTCTTCTAAAAATATGATTAAATGATAAACGTACCTTCGTTTCCCACACCCAACTTTGTCGAGCTCGACATGACGATAAGTTGCATAAGTGGCCATTGTGCTGTTGCTTTTTTCCAAGAGTAAAATAATCAAATCAGGGCTAATGACAGGTGAATGTATGAATGTCTAAAATTTCCTTTGAAAAGGATTGAAGAGCACAACTGAATTTGGAAATATTCAGAGAACGAGTTCAAATTAACACAGGGAGTGAATTGGGAATTGAGCCCTTGTTTGGAGTTGAAGAGATGGATTCCTAATGTGTAGCTCGTACGCAAAATCAGCTTGTCTTATTTTGGAAAGATTCTTTTTCTCCCACCGATGGGATGTTGTCGGTCTGGTTTTAACTTCCGAAAATAGCTTTTATCTTTTTTTCTTCTTCCTAAGATTTTTTTCCTTTCTTCCCCTTTTTCTTAGGGCCCTTGAAGATGGTAAGCAAAACAAGGTTCGCGTCGGTGGAGGTATCAATGTATCAGAAGACGACTATTTGGACTGCGTATCTCTTTTGCTGGAGAGAAGTTTTGCTTTGAGTTTAAGCAGTGTACGGAAGCTGGAGGGTGTGTTAGTGTTGTGGACGAATTGCAGAGCAAAGTAATAATGAGACGAAGACTACCCGTGCACTAGGATTTTCTGACAGTTAGCCTTACTTTACAACAATGACGGGAAAAGCATTCTGCTTTTATTCCTTTCCTTCCTTTCAAACCCCCTGGGTTGGCAAAAACTTGAGACTTTTATTCCGTCCACCTTCTTTTTCCTCAAACTTTTCTCAGCAATTGTGCCTACCACCTTCATCATTGGATTTATCCCCATCGTCAACCAAAATAACATCCCTAGTCATTACATTGCCACTACCTCTTAAGCATTTAGCTTTATTTTAAGTTCCATGACTTGATAGCTTGCTTACTGCTGTAAAGAAACAGAACAAGAGAGGGACCTCATCCACAATTACCGATCTCCCTGATGATAATGGGATAATGGTGAAACAAAAAAAATCAATGAATTCTAATGAATGATATTAAAGGAGATAAATCGGAAGGCGTGGAAGCGTGGATGAAAAACGCTCCCTGCAGCTGTGCCAATCCCAATGTCACTCAAATCAGCCATCAGCCATTTTCGAAGCTATCAGGGTCAAATTCGTGTATCATTAAATTCCAATGAGGTACATGACACTTTCAAAAACTTTGCTGTACAAAGAGTAGGATCCGGGTTACATATGAATTTAATTAGTCTTTTTTTAAAAATTCTTTTTAATTTTGCTACAGCCCAAGACAATGCAGCTTTCGACCGAACTATGCATATCAAACCATACGTCCAATTCCATAAGCAGAAGTAATATGACCATGCGAGACAGTAGTTTTAGAATGAACGCCCTAAAGTTGGAAGAAATTAACTCGGCTCAAATTCACACACATACAAACACGTGTGCCCGCAGAACACAATACTTTGTTTGGTTCCCTCCCGGAATGCAAAGCCGTGTCATTGGGGAAAAAATGGGGTGGGTAAAACAAGTGAGAGGAATTTCAATTTCCTTTACATAGATTCAGAATTGACTAACTAAGGATTCATGGGCCAAACATTCATTTTGATATTTTAATCTAAAATTCTCTTTGGCTGACTTTGGGTGGTGGCTTTGGTTGCTCCGCTCGGTCATGGTCCTATATATAATTACACAGTCCCCAAAGGAGACGACGAACGACAAATTATAACAATCACACGTGGAACAATGAATCAACTGGACACTCGCTTCTCCATAATGCAGATGCAATGAATTCATTCATTCTCATGTCATGCAATTGCAGGGACTAACGCAACTGGTGGGATTTTGTATTCTCTTTCGTGATTTTGTCTCCACCACCGTAGTCATCATCATGTCATTACAAAATGCCACTAGCTAAAACACGTATGCAACAATGTTTCAAATTTCCTCTTTAGAAAATGAAAACGTGTTCACTGGTTAAAATGGCAAAAAGGCTTGGGCGGAATTATTATTACATACCTCTACCAGGCTGCCCCAACCCCAATTCAAGCAACCCCAGTAGTAGGCAGGACAGGATGAACTAATATTTTTTTATAAACAAAAAAGAATCTACCTATGCAATTCAATACATTTAAAATTTTGCAGAGAACTCTTGTCGCCGGATTGGATTGAATTGACAAAATTTTTTTGTATTTCAATTTGTCCAAAGTCCTAACCCTTACTTTACCACAGCTCAGCCACCAAACCGATCTGCGCCACACTGGAAAGCATCATGCAAATTTGAGTCCATTAAATTTAATGGTAAACATACATTATACAATCCTAAGAGAAAATGAGATATGTGGATTTCCTTTGAATTCATTGAATTGCATGGCCACATGTCAAGTCATGAACTACCACCACCAAAAAGGAACCTCAAACCGAATAGAAGAAAAAAACATGAATAAATTGAACAATTCCACGGGACCTTGAAGTTCCTTATGTATTATGCTTTTCAAATTTTACATGATTATTATTACAAAATGTGGGTTGTCTGTTGTGGTTTTGTCTAGAAAATCACCAGGAGGTTCCTTTAACAAGGTAAGATCTGGGTCCCTTTAAAATTTAAATTCTTTGCCTGCTTCCTCAGCTAAAACTTTATTTTATGCGTAGAACATAACTAATAACTAACCCTTTCCTTCAAATTCCAAGAGACGCTACGTATATGACATAATAATCCTCGAAGAAAAAAATACACAAAACCACAAAACAAATTAGAAATGCAAAAGTGGATCAACGTGGCTTTGTGGCTTGGCTTTGTTAATCCTTACGACGCAAATAAAATCCACGATTACAATCACAAAAATTTGTAATCATTATCGAAATTGACTTGGGTTGATTAACTCATTAAACGCAAACCCACAGAGTCATGAAATTAAGTATCTTTCCATATCGTTACACCCCAACCAAAGGTTATAGCCGAATTCCACCACCATGAGGTTCTAAACCTTTGTAATTTTAATTCTGACGGCCCTGGAGCTTTTTTTTTTGCACACTCATAAATCTAATTCCGGCAACCGTAGCTAAATCTTCAATTTCAACTCTAATCATCTTCATTTTCTCAGGTATTAAAATTGGACACCTGGCTTAGGCAAATCTGAACCCCTGCCTGCCTGTATCGGCACCTGTTCTTATGCCATTGCTTAAAGCCTAAGCATACCTACGTGCATGTACATTCAGATTCATGTTATGCAAGTGCCAATCTTTTATATTTTTTTCAACACATGAAAGTCAAATTGGCGGCCAGAGTGACAAGGCAACCTGCGTCCATTTTCATCCATTTGGGTATGGCTTATGGAGAATACATTAATTTCGGACGGATGATTGACTAGGGAGTGAGCACAAGCAGGACAGCAGGGAGTCGTGATCATTGGCGAAGGAGGTAAGGAAGGAACCGTGTGAATAGAATAACAAACGTTGGAACGAACCATGGAAAAGTCCATCATCCTCATCCCTCATCAACACTACCATCATCTTCCGCCTTAAGAATCACAAGGAAATTTGCTGTGCACGGCAGAATTTCTTCCGAGTCCAAAATGTTAACTTTATCCTATCCCTTCCCTTTCAAACCTATCAAACCAATGTGAGATGCGGATTCTGCACTATAATAAAACTCATGAGAGGAACGAACATAGAAATGGAATAGCAGCGTAGAGGGAGGTAATCTAATAATTATGTTGTTGATGTGGTAAAAATCAGTAAAAAAAGATAATCGTGTTTCATACATTGCTGGCCAGAGGAAGAGCGATAACAACAGAATCGGAAGAAGAGGAAACCAAATGGCAATAAGCAGACAACTGCAAGAAAACCTAATGATAAATAACACCAGCCGGTCTGCGCTGCGGTAAGATTTGCCGGTGCTTTTTCCTATTGTGCGATCCGATCCGACTCGGGCTTTAAATCATAGCCATTGCCACGGCCAGACTAGAAATGAGTTCATTGCCACCTAAATGTAAAAATCTTTTCTCACGACTTAGAAATTCAACAAATCTTTTCTCACGACTTAGAAATTCAATAATCCAACCAGCAGCCTAAGTGAAAATCTTTGATTTTTCTGCAAGAATTGTGTTGAGTGACCTGAATATTCACAAAATACTGAGAAATAGTGTTGATGAACAAGACCTTAGCCTGCTTGCTTAGCGGTAGACAGGTGTGTCCTGTACATAATAACACTCTAATTAAAGCGTTAAAAAGAGGAACCACCAAACATGACATGACACGGGAGGATTTAGTCGGAGAGTTTGTTTGTAGTAGTTAGTCTTTGGCTACGTGGAAGGAAAGCGTGTAGTTAGTAGTGAGTGTGGGAGATTTGAATGACAATTAAAAAGATTCAGTCCGAATCCGTCACATTATCCTGACCATGACTGAGCATTTTGTGTAATCTACAATCTAAACGTTGTTGTGTAGATACATGCAAGCCTACCACCGGTGTACCTGTACCGGCTTCGGCTCAGAGCAGAGAGAGCACGAAGATTATAATATTTAATTTTTACACAGTGGATGGGGAAGGGTTTAAGGACTAAGGAATATTCGCTTCCCCATTCATTGATGAGATCATCATCATAATAACAACAAGAGTAGCATGTAGCAGTAGTAAGACATATGTGTATGTGAACATATAAAGAGTGAGCGGGTTAAGTCAGTTTAAAGTTTTGATGGACACATTGGATTGCATGATGCCAGTTCCTTCCTGACTACTGTCGACTGACTGACTTCTCCATCAACAATTGTGGAAAGTCTTTGAGCGGAGAGAAGATTCAAATAAATGCACGTAACATATAGAGGGAAAAGACCTTAGTTGCACTTGTAACATACCCATAATAAGAAAGAGGAAGAAGATCGTATCTGTCAATCGTTCATCTACTTCTCTTCTCCTCATCATAAAATGTCTACTTGGACTTCACCAGCTGGAACGGGCTTTAACTTTCAACTCATCCTCATAACTTTCATACTTTTTTTATTAGAGGCTAGGATTAAGGAACAACAGTCTGTGCTGGGCTCCCAAGTCACACTTCCATGCGTTTTCCTAGTACTAGTGCATTACTCTTTTTCTCTACGTCCAAGACTAATCTTATAATTTATGTTAGAGTCATGGAACTTGGAACTTGTTCAAAGGACTTGTTCAAGGAAGGAAATGAAATGAATAACAAATGAAAACGAAAATTAATAATATTATGCAACTCGGACTTTACAATTGAAACTGAAAATTCAATTTGGGTCCGAAATCGGCTGTTTCTACCCTTTCTCTTCCACCGGTTTGAAACCGGTTCAAACTCAGCTTTCATTTTCTTTTTTAGATGTAAATTCAAACTGGTGTGCCAGTTCTAATAATACACCATTAGCCCAATTCTCCTCAAACTCTCAAGTTGACTTAACACATGAAATCAATCAATTTCTTCAAAATAAAAAGCCACGTACGTACTTGAATGAAAACACTTGAGTGAAGGAGGACTAAATGAAAATGGACTGGATGCAATGGAGTGGACATTTCATGACATGTGTAAAGTGGCGAGCCGAGTAGGTCAACCTAGATTTCTCGCTCACTTCATTACACTGAAGATGGGACACAATGGATTTTTAGTTCAGTTGCCATCACCAATCCTTTCTTCAATAATATAATCATCGCAACTGTAATATCCACCTCCAGAGTGTACAGAGTAACAATGGATTATTTGAATTGATCGTCCCAATGGGAATTCTTTTATCCTGTGGCTCATACCTCATTGTTCCTCCGATTTTGACCGCTAGGGTCTAAGCCCAACTTTTCCAAATGAATGATCACAGTCAATTGGATTGAAATGTAATCGATCGCCCTTAGAGAATGGATATTTCCACACGTGGACGTCCACTCATCACCCTCACTTTCCAAAGTCCCACCCAGACAATACAAACACTTTTCCTCTTTACTTTTCTCTAAACTTTCATTTTTGCAAGAATTTTAGAGAAAAAAATACTTGCCGACGGCGAAGATTAGCAATGGACTGACCAAATGATCACTTTATAATGTCTAAAATCTCATAAAAACTACATTTCTTGACCAAGAAGGGGACAAACAAAACATGCAACCTGATTATTGTTGTATTCTTAAATCATGATGGACATTTGAGACATTTCTGACTAGTTTGTCGACAGGTATCGTTTTCAATACTTATCCATTCTTTATTTTCTAAATGAACAAGAAGAACCGCAAGGGCAGCCACAGTTCAGAGCGGAGCGGAATGAAGTCAAGTCGCGCGGATTTCATTCATACATTCTTTGCCCAAATAACAGGAGAAAAGTTTTTAAAATGATTAGTTGTCCGTGTCCGTTTCGCCTCCTTGGGCATTAGAGTGGAGGTGAGAACTTTTGTTGTTTAAAGCGAAAATGAGGATTTTGGATTGTTGTTGGGAGACGTCATAGAGTTGAGTCCATCAAACATACTCCTTCATATCCTATCCTAGCCTATTCTTACCTTACTTTACCTTAGCTACCTCAATTCACTCAAAAGAAGAAAGGAACAAGTGCAGCGGAGGATATTTTGCAATTCAACATTTTACACATTTACAGTTAATCCTTTTATCTTTAATTTACTTTACACAAAATCAAGGACCAAGCACTAAACCTGTTTTAACCAGATCCGCTTGAATGCAGTCAAGGAATATTGAGAACGGCTGGAACGGATAATACCAGGTGGATTTGGAAGCCCTGACTTGTGGCACGTGCTGACATACGAAATATTCGGACAGAGAGACCAGACTTGAATTTTCATTTTTCTCGGCAAGGTCATGTCATGAGTCTTTTTAGTCTTGAGTTTCTTAAATTATTGTCATTTAATTTTCCGTAGTAAAAATAAAATAAACGATTTGCAACGTCCAAATCGTGGCTTTTGAACACAGGAAGCTATAAAGGTGAAAACACTAAATTAAATATTAAATGACTCCTGCAAAACCTCTGTCGTATCAAATATCAGAGCGTAAAATCAGTTCATCCACAATACACCACGTTACAAATCCTTACGTCCCTAGCCAGTGCATACACAAGACTTCGTAGAAACTAAGATAAAGTAAATGTACATTAAGAAAAGTTATTTGTTTACATGAGGAAGAGTACATGACATTAATTGCATTGTAAGACAAGTCAGTTTAGCCATATAGCTTAGACAAATAAGTTTTAGCTGGTATGGTAGAATAAAATTGAGTTGAAAATGTATTCATCTGCACTACTACCACCTCAGTGGGATGCAATCAAAACAAACAACGACCAAGCCATCCTAGGATTTCAAAAACTCATTCCATTTCATCCGAGATCAAAGTTAATGACACAAATCGAGGCTATTAAACAAAGGGAGTAATGATGGACTACGAAGTATTAGAAATCGTGACATCTAAGCAGCCAGTACACGAAACTGCAAGCACACGCTCCACGTGCAAGTATATTAAACTCCAAGCCAGTGCTACCTGATGAAATCATGTAATAAATAACATTTTCAACATGAAGGTAAATATCATCAAATTTTTGGAGAGAATTAACCTCCCAAGCAGGCAGGGAATGAATCAACCAACGAGCCAAACTGCCTGCTTCCTTGATTTTATGAATAAAAGTTGTCAAGATGAAAATTCATTGGAATTAATCCCACCCCATGCACATAGACATAACCATTGAACCTGACACGATTGCAGTGTGACTAAACATGTTTTACATTCGTTTCGCCGATTCAAGACAAGACCACCTTTTAGAATTTGTCTGCTGTTTCAACAGATCAGATCATGCAGTGGGAACACAAGCAAGTAATGGGGTGCGACTGCAATTTATGCACTAATGCGCTCAAAGTGCATCTTTTCAGCCTTGCAGTTTTTATACCTTCTCCTTGGCTCAAGCCAGTCAAATTTTTCTAATGTCTCACGGTAAAATCCATTAAAAAAAGTTTATTCCTTTTGAGGGAACACCACAAGGTGCTTGAAAAAGCTCAGGGTATAAATTTCGGATTGAATTTAGCCTGATGGATTGGAAAGGAAAAAGCACGTGGTAGCAATAAAGAAGGGTGTAGTATAAAATGACCATCCTCAGAGATCCACGTATTAGGATAATCGAGAGGACAACCCAAACCAAGGTATCACTCTGCGTGGTTTCTATGTAAAGATTCCGTCTTAGTCAAGTGATCCCATGATTACAGCGTAATAATGTTTCCACTCCTTGAGGAAGGTGTCGACTTGAGCCCTGATAATGGGAATGAGAAGTGCACGAAGGAAAAGTCACACACCGACGGATAATAAGTCTGCCTGTCTGCCTGGATGCCATGGACCTTCCAAAGCAGACTGACTAATAGACGAAGTTGGGAAGGGATGGATTATGCTCATGTAAAGTCACGTTATTATGGGTGTCAATGATACCAGGATAGGAGAGTCGTGTTAAATTTCACTTTTTTGCCCAAAAACTCCATAGCCCATGTCAAATCTTCATGTCGTCAAATTTTTCATTCTTGGTGGAACGAACCCGAAGTTGTTAAGTTGGACGAAGATAAAGTGAGAGGATGATGACACATTTTACCTTCTTAACATTCCCAGGGAAAATATTCTGCAACGTCTAATGAGTCAGAGTTCTTAGAATAACCAAAAGATATCTTTAACTTTTTAATATCTCAACTCTACTTATTCTGCGAAATGTTTTATAAAAAATGGTTGCAAAAACTCTGTACACAAACTTTCAACTCAAATTCTTGGCAGCTGAAGAGTAGAACACAAATATAAAAAATACACACAACTTATAATTAAATCTCATAGTTTCATTTAGCCTCTAGGTAGTGGAAATGGTAAATAAGTTGATGAATTCTTAACCTTTTAGCCTTGCGTGTGGGATTAGGGTTTTACTTTCGCTTGCACTTGCCTCTCAATACATTTCGTTCGTTTCATGTGTTGGCAATTATCCACCTCCCCATTCAAGTCCAAACTAATATACTTCCTAATCATCTCTTTCCAAATGAAGAGAGCTTCCGATCGAATTAAAATTTATTTACAATCATGCTAAAAGGAAGGAGATGCAATTAAGGGAAAGTTAAATGAGCAAGAACAATAAGGTTGTATAACTTTCTTTACAAATTTGAACCATTGTTTGTCCGTGCAGCACAACAAAAACCATTCGGCAGATTAGTTGGCCGTGAAAAAAGTAGTAATTATTTAGACACTTTGTTCTATTCAAGCTATTACAGTACAATCATGGGAAATATTACGTCCTGCTCTGAATTGCCAACTAACTCTAGAGAGTTCTTCTTTATTCATAATCGAGGAAACTCGATTAATTAAATTTCAACTCTGGTAGGTCATACAGATCATGAATTTGATTCTAACTTTAGCAATATTTTCTACACAAAACCAATCCAACGATGAATTCGGTTAACGGCCCGAATTTTAACAAAATTATATACATGACTATGCATGAAGAGAATAATGTTTTGACAAACCAAATACAATTACTCTCTTCAAGCCATCCATAATACATATACTCTTCCTTAACAAAACTACAATTTGTATTGCGATTCCACTGGTGCAGACAAATTTAATCATGAACAGAGTGCAATGAGCCAACCTTCACTTTTTATGCATTTTTAACCATAATGCCAACTCACATGTTGTAATGACAATTTCACCTGCTGGAAATAATTTTAGTGCCATGAATATGTAGTACATAAAGTAATTTGTCTTATTTTGGCTTGGCTTACAATTTATTTTTCAACTAAAATCACGCGCATCAGCAAGCGGAGAATAGTTGGCAAAAAAATAAGTAGGTAGGAAGGTATACATGGTTTATAATGAATGCATCCATTCCAAAAACGATTCTCATACGTGGCTGAGACAAAAAATTAAATTGATCGTTTTATAAACGGTAGCATTGTCACGAATTTGGTTCCAAATTGCAGTCTGGTACCATACCACGTACTTTAATATAAATGACATTGCCTGAGATGGCCATCTTGAACGGGATGTGTCATCGGGATCCTTCATTCAACTTATCCCGGGATAAAAAAATTGGCCATGGTGAGGACGCTAACTCGAATGACTCGAGGGATTCTCGCATCCTTATGGATGTGATATTAGCTTAAAGATTTTAGTGACTTGTATTCGTTAGGACAAAGAGGAAGAGTTGTTCATCGTATCATCAACATACTAATGCAACAGCACTCCCGATAATTGCAAATTGCAATCAACTACCTGTACTGTACTAGGACAAAGCAAAGAACCAAAAAATGATTAGCTGTCATTTCTTTTGTTAGGAAAATGACTCATGAATTCATTTCTTCTTTCATGGATTGAAACCCTATTTGCTCATTGACTCACTTAAAGTTTGTTGTCCCTACAAATTAGTCTCGTTTACTTTTATATTTATCTTTACAATTTGAGCATTAAGCTGCTCTGTGTACTTATATCTGCAATGAAGCTAGTAGAGTTAACTAAATCTACTGCAACAAGAGTCCTTCAAAATTTGGCCTTTAGAAATCAATTAAGTCAGATTTACTAAAGGAAACTTGTTAAATAAATAAAACTTCCTCAGAATTAATTTCTAATATGATACACTTGTTGTCGTCTAATTTCCATGCACAGATTAACGGCACGAGCATTGGAAGTTCCAGATGCAGGAGCTATGTGTTAATGCTGAGATCATGGATAATGAGGAATTCCTGCTCTCTGTTTTAGCACACCTGCTATTAAGTCACAGGACAGGGTCTACTGTAGAGAAGATTTTACGAAGCCGCTAAAAGTTCAACTTTTCCTTGTTGTTGTTAAAACAGGATACGATTGATTCTCCTCGGACCGACTTCCTTTCAGCACCCATGTATCTTGGATACATCAATCGTCGTAAGGAAACGTGAACGTGAGCACTTTTAAAATTTGACAGAACTGCCAGTGGTAAAAAAACCAGCATGTACAACTCGTAAAATTTTTAAAGGTTCTTTAAATGCTATTTACAAATAACTGTGCACGCACGCATTCCACGGGCCAAATATACAGATTAAAGAGAAAACGCTTATTGATGGTTTCCAATGTAAACGTTTGGGAAGACCTGATTGCTTAATCTTTGTAAAAGTTTAATCGTAGCAAATAAATCAAAACAAGGATAAGTTGACTTGAGCTTCTCGTGCTTTTCTTTAAATTGCTTGAATGGTCAAATCCTCAATTGAAGAGTAGAAAGGGAAAATAAAATAAACTTTTGCAGATAATATTGTTCAAATACAAAGCGATGGTGCGGATTTAATTTATTTTTTGTTGATTCCGCACTCTCTGCCTGCTCTCGTTTCATCTTTCAGTCTAGCTATCTGTATTTGATCTTCCTACGTTTACCTGTAAGTATGGACATCCCACATTCCACAAAGTTTCTCTCTCAATTTGTTTTGAAAGTTGACTACTGGCAACTATTAGTAATTGATTCTTCTTTCCATCGCACACAGCACATGCGAGTACATAAGCTATGAATCCATGGAATAGCCGTGCAGATTTTAAAGAGTAAAAGGAGCCCAGCAGCGGTAATTTAGACATCAAAGCATGAGCAAATATTTTTTCACAAAACTCTTAATCCTTCAAACAGGTTTTCACTTTTATAAGTGTGTGTCCTCGCATCCATCCCAAACTCAATTTCCTACAATCTCGAGTAGAGTGGACGTGAACTTATATATTATTATGCACATGAAGTCGGGAAGCTTTTTAAATGTCAAACTAAAATCCCACCCAGCAGGCAAGGTGACATGTCAACATGGACAGAAATTAAATGCAGAAAACTGGACTTTAGTAGAATAAGAATTCATCCCAGGCATTGCTTGCCCTACTGTGCTATCTAGTGCACTAGATTTTGTATAGCAACTTGCAACATTAAAAATCTAAGTTGAAATCATGAAATTGCCTCGTCTGTCTTAACGGCTGGACCTAAGCATAAGACCTACAAACTCTTTTTTTATATCTTTGTACGTAAATAGTTGTTATCATGTGCTCATGTGAACAAGGAGAGAAATGTGAACCAAGTTGCATTCACATTCACACCAGAAGAGATGAATGTTAAAAATAGAAAATTATTTTTACATTGTCAAAGGCAAAGCCAATGTAGTAGTAGAGATGAAGATGCAAGGACACTGACTGCACTGTCTTGCTTGAGTTGCATTCGCACCACAGACTGGGGAATGCATTTTTGTGTTTTTGTTTCCAACGTCGGTCAATGCTGCCGGTGCGTTGCGGTGAAGGTCAGCCAAAAAGGATATCTGTTGAATGTAAAAAAACCTACACACATGCATGTCGAATTCTCTAAAAACATCGAACGTTTTGTTCAACCTGCTTTCTGTTTATTTCGTCGACGTCTAGTCTACCTGGAGGCTCGCTGCCCGGATGTGAGCAAATTCAGAGGGCTAATTGACAGGAAACTGAAGGATCCGCACAACACTACTACACAAAAGACTCACTGTGACCAATTCATACATGTAAATAGTTCTGTTTTTAAACAGAAACCGTTTTTTATTACCCTTTGCAATACAGGTAGTAACAAAAAGAACGCTAGGTCTACATTGGACCTAGTTGAATTGCAAATTGCAATATTCTGCGAAAAAGGGCCAGATCATCCCTTCTGATGAATCACGTTTTCTCCAAGAATGAGCTATGCAAACGCAAATGAAGCTTTCGCAAACTAGTTTAGTTTTCATGGGATGCTTTTTTTGACTTGTAGAAAAAACTAGAGATTTGTAGATGTGTAGACTGAATAATAGTCCCATGTGTTCCACACACACACACACATGCATTCCCTTCTCTTGCTTCAGGACCGAAAACGCTCAAAAATTTCCACACAGACACAACAAAAGAAGCAGGAAAAGGTTCATAATAACTTTTTTAAAACCCAATCCTTCACTCATCTCCTTCAAGCTGTAAAGATAATGAGAAACGGATTGCCGTACTTGTTTCTTCTTAGTCGGTCGCCCTATCTCCCCCAGTACTGTATTTAATTTTTTATATGGTCGAAGTATAAATTCCAACGGATCGGATGGCACATAGGAACAAAATTCCTCAGCTACCCTTTTCTTGGCTAAATCGGCTAACTGTTTTTAGCAATCCCAAATCAGCATAACCAAATGTAAATCTTAAAAAATAGGAGAACATTGTGCTTATTAAGAAAAGGTTCAAGGAATTCTCAGTTCAAACTAATAAAAACATTCAAGTCATTCTACAAACTTTAAAGGAGAGCTAATTTAATTTTCTGAGATGTGAACCGCAACAAAGTACATGAGTTGCAGCATTTGCTCCATTATGATTTGAGCGCATTATTGTAATCACAAATCACAATGGTATTGTCCCAAACGACTCAGTCAGCACAGAATAGAGATTCAATAATGCCTTCCTTCTAAAATTCTTTTACAATTTACAAGATCCCGTTCTGTTCCTTTGAACTTGTACGATATGAAATTGACGAAGAGACTAAACAAGGCTCAAGATGTCCCCATAATTTAAAAATAGACCCTTCAAACCAAGGAACCGCTCGTTCGTACTTTATTGCCAAATTACTGTACGTCTGCACAACAAAATATTCGTATTTTCTGGCCGGATGCTAAAGCATAGTAAAATTCTCTCGCTTGGACAAACTCTTGACTTGCATATTTTAATGACTTCTAGTGCAATTTGAATTTATAGTGGTCTCATGAAAATTATTACTTTTCCCCTTCGACTGCCTAGTTAGACCTTAAATATCTTTTATTGTCGCATTCGCAATGCAGAGCCTGCCAGAAGAAAACTGCAAAACAAGGATACGAAGCATCCCATAAAAATTGCTGTTGGGCTTCAGAGAGACAGCGGGACGCTTTGACGATTTTTAATAATTTGAGGAAAGCGTCAACTTCACCAAGGAACAAAATATGAGGATAGAAATCATTTTGCAACAAATGATGAGTTCACCTGGAGCGAATTCGCCTACTAGTTTAAATTCGCCGTCATCTTCGCATCCTTCTACCGTAATAAAACAATGGACAGTGCAGTGCCGTGTGTAACTGTGGCAGAAATGTCATAATTATAAAAAATCCTTTTGACAATTGTTAATTCGAATCAGAAAGTGTCTGAGGGATTTCTCATGAAACAATGATGTTGGCTCTAGTAGAATTTACACTCCTTCGTTCTCAATAAATAATTAAAGTCAAAATCAGGTCAGGTAGAACCCATCTCTTCCATGCTAATCAAATGCCTTCGTCTTTATACCACTATTGACTCAAGCTCAATTAAAGCGTGAATAGGGAAGGGTTAGAAATTATTTTGTAAATCCTGTTAGGCCTAGAGTAAAATCCAAAGGAAGGAGCATAGAATGATTAAAGTCTGAGGCGAGAGTCCTCCGTGCAAATTAACAATAAGGAGTGCAAATTGCACGTTCATAATTGCAATGAACTTGGTACGAGTAGCGTAGCGCCGTAAGTCGTCTCTACCCGCTTGTAGCACTCCGGGTGGGTGCGAAGAATACATAAAAAGATTGCGGAAGAATGAAGATTTAACAATACAATGCAAAATGAAACAAAGAAACGAGATTTCTCCATGCTCCCGTCTATGCCTTAATTTATACTAGCGTTATTTCATAATTAAGACCGAGAATAAATTAATTTGGGAAGCAATAAACACGCACGGCCTAGCCTTTCGCTCGCTGTGTATTTTCCACCACGCGGAGTGTCCCGATTCAATTCACACTATTAACGGACCTAAAAAATTTAGTCTTACTTCGCTAAAGTACATAAAAAATCTTTGATTTTCTCCTACATATTTGTATACGAAAATTGGAAGGACAATGATCCTAGCAGAACTCTCTCAAAACATTGAATGAACACACATGTACCTTGAAATTGACAATAAAATTAAAACCTACTGTTTTGATAAGAAATTTCCGTTTTAATGTTCGTACAGCAGATTTGAACTGTCAACTGTGTCGAAGTGCCCTGCATGAGACAAGTCACAAGAAACTTCTGTCGTTTTGGACTAGTGAATGAGAACAAGACGAAGAAATCGACATGGGGCGATAATAGCACGGGTGTGATTTTTAAACCCAAGCACACAAAGGACCAGAACAATCTTTATCATTTCCCCCTCGTCAAGATTTAAAAAATCATTTTTGACATTTGTGGTCAAGGCTCTTCCTGTCCCATCCAAAACAGATTTTGTTCCCACCTCATAACTTTTGACAAAACGGAGTTCGGGTTAATGTCTGGAGCAAAGATACGTGCCATATCTGCCAGTTTGAAAAACGTTTCATACTTAAGCCATTCTTCTTGCTCGTCTGGTTTACATGAAATTAGTCATGATGACGCAGATACGGAGTTGAGGCTAAATCAGTCTCCGAGACAAATGGTGGCATTAGCATTGGCAGGGTAGGCATTCACCAGCGGCAATAAAAAAATCTCACAAGGGAAAGGCCAAGGGTGACAGATCACCCCTTTAAACCAAGACGTCATTAGATTGTAAACCAAAAAAGTCAGTCTAGGCAGCTCGATAGATGCGGGTTTTCTGGTCTAACCAAACAAACCCAAGGAAAGGCAAGCGGCAAAGTCTGGGAAGTCATAAAATTTCATTGCTTTGGTTAGGCGGAAATCTATCATTTCACACAACATAGGTGCAAATTACATGGGCTGGGGTTGAAAACCGCAGGAAACGTGATCCAGATAATTCTCGTGGACACACATCATTGTGTCTACAACACAAAAAATCTCATGATTTTTCTCCTGGATACAGACGAGTCGAGACGTATCTTCTCGAGCGGGATGAATGAGGATAAAAAATAGCTCGAGAGAGAGATTCATAATATGGCCTGATCGTGTGTACTTGATCTTCCTACAAATCTTCATCTTTTGTCTCATCTTTTTCTTATTTTGGCTTGGCGTGAATTAGACACAGAGAATTGGATGGATAGATGATGAGTCGCAGAAACAAGGACAATTTCCAATCAAGCGAAACAAATGATGGACGTGATGAAAGCCTCCGCACAATTTTTACCTTCCCTTTAAATTTGCGGTTCATTGTCGGCTTTACGGCCTCAAGTGTCGTTCTGCTACAATTCACACATTCTTTTTGTTTTTGAATTTCTACCATCGACATGATCATTTAGACGCGACTCGGTTGTTTTTAAATTTACTATACCTCTGCTGCAGAGAATTTCAGTGAAAGCTGTCACAAAATTATTCTCTTTCAACAATTCCCCAGCTGCCTATTCTCCAAATTTTAGAATCCGTTCTCCCAAATAGTTTAGAACCCCAATATTTAATTGACAAGTTTTATTTGGTTAGACACGCAAGCTCATAACTTATTGCAACTCGTTCACTCCCACCCACATCAAAAGCAAAGTAATACTCTGTGTATAACCCACACATTAATAATTTCGTCTCATCTATCTTGCAGGACCAATTTCAAAGATACCAACGCCCTAACAGGTACAGACGCTCATTCCACGTCCACCGGTTTTCTTCAAATCCAATCAAAATCACTAGGATGGGATGAAACTCAAATTATTGAGATCTTGTTTCGTTATTATGACTAATGCCGGACAAGGACGAGGTATGAATTTCAAATCTGCACTGCCTAAACCAGTCCTATGCAATTTTACTATGCTAAAACTAATATGAACCAGTACCAGTAGTACTCGATTTGCTATCTCGTGTGATCTGCACATTTAAAATGAAAATGTAAGCAGGCGAGAAGAGCATGTGCTCTCATTAGTAAATTCTTTACGCACAATTTCCCCTGAGTGGGTAATGATACTTAATTGTGATCTTGATTTTAATTTAAGTGGATGATCATTTTCACTATCATCCTCCAATTTATTCGCTCCTTTCTTCCTTGACTGTAGCATTCTAGTATCATTTAACATTTGCCATGAATATTGCGTATGGCACTCGAATGTTCACAGATTCGTTTCATGCATTAGTTTATATCTCAAAAGACGCAGTCATCCTGGACTATCTTCCTTACTCCTACTTCACACTTTTATTCTAATCCCATGGCCTACCTACTTGGTGTTGTCTGTTGCCAAAATAATTTTTAGTTCATGACCATCACTTGATACAAGTCTTGGAATAATGAAGGAAGTTTTTTAGGGTCTGTGGTCTTCTTATATCTAATATCTATGCATTCGTAGCAGCCGTGCATGCGTTTTACCTTGTTTGCCTTCATTTCAGGCTCTATATGTTCCTGACTTTTTTGTTGCACATGCACTTGCACTCTACCAAATCATAAAAGACAAAAAATCTAAAAAATGTAATCACGGTCGTAGAGTCGAACCTTACTACACTGATTAAAGTGACGTAAGAATCAGACACGCTCTAGCAATAAATTTGCATTTAAGAAAAAGACCCATCATTTCATGTAGCCCAGCTCATCTTACAACTCATATGAATAAAATGGATCCTATTACGCTACAAGGACTCGTTGTCGTTGTTTTGTCAAGTAGCATGCATGGCTAAAACACCCTTCCCCCTCTCCATTAATAAATCTCTGACTTACAAAATGGGATTTAAAACTCCTTCCAATTGTTCCTATTTAGTCATGGAGCGTCAAATAAAGTTTCTAGTCAGTACAAAACTTCAACATTGTTGCTGCTACACCCTCCTGAATAATTATAACATACACTGGGACATACATTCCAATTTCATATGCCGAAAATACCTGACTCCGCAGTGCATTTCCAACTCAAATTGCAATTGCAATATTTAGAGATGTTCATCGCGCCCTTCCTCAACATGACTTGAAAACTGAGGTCAGTTAACCTGATGAAGATTAAATCAAAGATAAACAACAAGATGTATTTGGGCGTCGTCCTTCCTTGTACACATCAAATTGTTTATGTGCTTAAATAGACTTGAAACAAGTGGGATGAATAAATAACTAACATACTACAGCATTCGTGTGTCTTGGAGGACACCCTCTAATTCTGCCAATAAAGGTTTGTGTGGGTTCGTCAATGAACTCCCAATCCTTGCAATTTCATCTGCTCAATTGCCTCACTATATTTTGCATCTATCAGCCTATTGAAACTAATATGTAAACACGGATAAACAAATCATTGTGGCATCATCTATTCCAGCCAACGAAGATGAATTGACTTAAATAAATATGCATCTTGAACGAATTGAATAATAAAAAGAGTTTGCCCTGCCTGTCGGAAATTGAACAACAATGCTTCCAGTACAAATCAATTATTACAACAACCCTTCGCCTTTGCTTTTTATAACAGGGCGGGTAGTAGTCGTTGTTCATTTCATTGCTCAACAACATCCTTCCTAGTCTTCATCTATTGAAAAAACATGTTGCACAATGCACAATACCAGTCAGGGCGCTTTAGCTTACCCGGGATGGGATCCACGTCATTGTATGATGCATTGATGCATATTCAGATTTTGAAGTCAATGTCTCTATCAAAACATTTTTTTTTTCAAAACAACCCTCTTCCAATTCCATTCCCTCCCCTTCCATCCAAATTCTAATAGGAAATATCGATTTTTACTAGTCCAGTAAATCCTAGTCCCATTTTCCCTTCATTATTAGATTATTACTCCAAAAACTTGAATGAGGACACGTGTCAAGTAGGAAGGAAATCTCTTCATGACATGAGGGTTCATTTTTTGGATACTTCCCCTCGTTTGCCAATTTGGAACTCATTCTATGGTCACTCTAGTTTGCATTTTAAGTCGTTAATTTGTAAAGAGTTTGAGCTTATCCTTCCTCAGCCTTCATTGGTAGGATGCATTGACTAGGTGTGAATGAGGAATAATAATAGTGTAAAAAACATATTTGCATGTTTTTCATCCTATGATAAAGCATTAATTTACATCAAGGAGAAGAATGATAGTGGGGAGCCAAAGCCAAATCTGTCATCACCATCTCAGCCTAATTCTCAATTCAAAATTCAATGTTGATAACCACAGAACCGTTAAACGGGTTGAAAGAGCCTTGTCTGACTCTGCTCATCCGTCCTGTACAATAATAAAGATTTGAAGAATTTGAATCAGTCAGCTAAGGAGCTTGACTGACCAAATATTTTAGTGAGAATCAGATTATAAGCCCTTTATGAATAAAACTGGCAGGAATGCTGAATAATACGACCACACAGCACTGAGGCACGGAAAGAGAGTAAATTTACTCCTTAACTTAAAAAGAGCTCATTCATTTGTGTAATCAGGTCAAGTAAACAGCTCGAAAGTAGGGCTAAAGTGATGAACAGCTCATTTATCACTTCTCTGTGAGTAAATATTAGAAATTTAACAATATTCGGATGAATGAACTCAACGCAAAAAGAAATGGATTTAGTCAAACGAAAAATTAAAGAATTTACAGTTCATTTCATTTTTAAATATTTATTGTCTTTGCTAAGTTTGAAGAAACTTCCTGAAATTTCGAGTCATTAACTGTCTAAAGTTGTGTTTAAATTGACCGTATCCTTGACTTTAACATTTCCTGCTACATGTAATTTGTCCCATGCTTCGCCTTGATTGTCCCTTTGGCTGGCTTAACAATGACTAGTTATTCCCACACACCTGTCGGATTGCAAATGCAAAACCACAACTTCACAGTGCACTGCTCAAAATATGATTTACCCATACAGGTATTCAAAGTCAAAGCCAATTAGTCAGTGAAAAGGATAATTGTGCATGAAGGAGAGAATAATGGGAAGATGGCAATTCTTCTCTTTATTCAAAAAATAATGGTCTCCTAACCTCTGGCGTGGATGTTTACGAATACGTTGATTATGTGTGTTTTGGCAATTTAAACCAACCTGACTTCTTCTTTACCAGGAAGACAAATGAAAAGGGACATGGGAAGGAAGATTTTATGCTATGGATTTTTGGTTTGCCACCATTCCCAGGGAATAATTTCTTCCCAGTCATTTTTCTTGCAAAAATGAGGATAGATGACCAGTCATCCCAAATCATCATCCCGAAGATCATGGCATAACCCTTTGACAAATGTAGCGACAGGGGCTCAATGATTCGATTCTCGTGAAACGAAAACAACCACAAAATTATTCCTTCAAACCAAGAAAAACTAAACCGGTACATTTATAAAAAAAATGAAAAGGAAAAATGGGCGAGCATGTTTGCTTGTCCAAATCTACACATTAAAAGGTCAACGTATTCAACTAAACAAATTACCTCAACCCCGCCTCGCCCTTTTTGCAAAAATGCGACAAAGAAAAAAATAGTAATCGAGACTTAATTGTTTTCTTTCAGAAAATCTTTCGGAATGGAATTCCTGCTCCCATTCTAGCTTGTCTCGTTGAGATTTCTATTAAGCATTAACTAACCTAGCCCTACTAACTACAACTAAGGATTCGAGGTCTGCACCATATTTCGGAATGCAATGCAATTCAGTCAAATTCTGTACATGTAGAATAGGACTTAATTTTACATTATAACCCCTATATGGCTAGGAGCAATTTGCCTTGTATTCAGGGAGGCATAAGCAGCAACAATAAATGCACATCAGGAGAATATTATGTCGTTATGTTTAGTTGTTCAACGCAGGAAGGCAGAACTTGTAACGTAACGTAATTTGTAATATTTCATTTCTTTTTCATGCCCAAGCAGAAAAAAAAACTGATATTTGTGATGTGCCTGTGTTCAGAAGTAGGGTTGGATGAAGCTCTTTCAATTTACTAATGCTCCCCCTTCAACAAACACAGAGTTTACGAGTTCCAACCATTTAATCACGAATCTCATCAGTCATAAAAGTTGAAATGTGAGCAATTAATGTTTTGTTGATTTTGGGGCTTAAGTTCTACACGGATTTCAACAGAATTTTTCTCAAGTAGTCATTTTAACCTTTAGCAAAGAAGAGGGTCAAAGTCAAAGATTGTGCTGCTACCCAGTCGGTACTTTTTCTAGTAATAAGAATAATTAAATGTTATGCCAAAGTCACGGCTTCTGGATCCTCTTGTCCTGACACCATAATAAAATAAACCTTTCCATGCTGCTGTACAAGAACAACCAATGTCACTTGGTTTAACTAATGGAACAATAAAGGTGTTCAACTTCAAACTCATTCATGGGAGGAACGTTAGAATTGCAAGTTGCAAGGTTTGAACTCACACGAAGGATAGAAATGAAAATATTGCTTCACGTGGGTGTTCTCCTAACCCAAGCAAGATGTCAAGTTTATGGGCTTGGGCTTGTTTTTTCCATGTCCTCTAATCATAGTAGCAAAGCAAAGCCAAACTAAAGCAATAATAATTTATTTGTTTTTCCAAACTCTTCATTACCTTACCCTACCTATTCAAAAATCTGTTTCGTTTGGTCAGGAATTTTTCTACCAACAAATATTTCTATTCCAGAATAATCGTGGCCATACGAAATACGATGATTGTCTAATCGAAAGAAGCAAATTAATTTGTACTTACTTTTGAGCCTGTCCTAGTCCTTGTTGATTGGCCAATGCCTGTTCACGCTTCAAAAAACTCATTTTTATCCCGTGTTACGAGCAGATGTATTTTCCAAGGAAGTAATCGAATCGAATCCCGCACGTCAGTTGCTGACACAGGTGGTTAATTTTTTTGAACGCAGAATGGTATGACTAAGAGGAAATATAACCAATAAAAATTAATTAGACACAACTTTGGCACAATAATAATACTACACCACAACTGTACGTCAGTGCAATAACAATTCCGCAACAGCAGCAATCTGCACTATTGCAATTTAATATTTTGGGATTTAAATTAATAACGACCTGGCTTTACACTCCAATGCACTACCTGTCGGGAGTCTAAAATAAAATAAATTGTGCAGGCTAAGGCAGGCAAGGCAGACACAAAGTTTGTTTCCAGTCAAGAAAACAATGCAAATTGCAAATGTTATGTATGCAAAGTTAAACGACCAAATAATGTTGAATTGAATAAGAATGCCTAATCTAAGTTCTAAGGTAAAGGAGAGTCTGTCTAGTTAGTTGGCAGATGTCTATGACCCCTCATGGACAAACAACTCAAGTATTTCCAAATAAAAATAATTATTATTGCTACTTCTTCCTATTGTGCCTTGGCTTAATGTTTATGCATTCGCATTGCTAAATAATCTTATACAATAAAAAAGCGTACTCACCTAGTCCAACACCGAAAATCTGTGATTATATTTGTTGATTTTCCACACACAGACAGAGATAGACAGACCAGGACAGAGTTCGTGTAGAAAAGTGAACCGGCTTCTGAATCACCCGAATTTAGACTAACCGATGGGTTGGAAGTACGTGGACTGGAAGTGGAGTCATATGGGTAATATCATGACTCATTCATTCATCCAGGTTACGTACGACGATGCATTTGCATTGTTGCACTCACTATATAAAATTGTCGATTGCATGACACGACATTGCACTGCCTGAATCGACCTCTATTTCGTCCTATATGGAAAGAACCCTGTTTTTACTACCCCATGTAAAATATACATGTTCGTACGAGTACGACATGCAATGCAAGTTCAAGTCCGTCGTCCAAATAATGATCACCGTCTGCAGTGCAGTGCACATATCACGTATCCTATTGAATTGGAATTAAAAGTAAAACCATTAAGTATTGGGCTGATGGCTGGCCGATTTTTCTGAAGGAGCACACGCCATCCCATTGTTTTGGTCAGTGTAGTGAAGGTTACGTGAACATGGAATCATGACCATACTTTATTTCTACTTCCTTTATATTTTTTGTAAGCTGAGAGCTCAACGTAACGTGTACTCTAAAAATCACTAGATTTTTTAAAGTATTTATTTATTTGGGAAGGGTCAATGGTCAAGATTATTAACTTCTCAAGGTGAACATTATCCCCATCATCCAGTATTATTTCCTTAATTTGCTTAGAATTTGTCATTTAAAATTTATTCTAGACAGCATCAATACTGCCGCCGCCTGCGGCTTACAGTAATTAAATAGGATTTTAAGTTTTAATGGCTATAATCTGTGACCCAGGTTGACCTTAGGAAATTCAAAATGGAGAAGCAGAGTTCAGACATTAAAGTCAGTAGTCAGTTGATAGAGACGTCTGCGTCTGCCTTCCAGCCTGGGATAAAATTGGTTTAGGATTTATATCATGTCCTTCCGTTCCGTACGTATGGTTTCCTTGATCCGATTAAGATATTTGAGAGACTTTGAGACCATAATCGGGAGTGATTGCTTCCATTGTCCTTTGCTGATGGGTCGGACATGTACTTAAGAGCAGAAAACCAGAAAAACACATTATTAGAGCAGACAAAAAGCTCTCACGCATTGTTTCTTTAGCTTTTAAGATTAGAACATTAGGATAGCATCCAAGACGAACAACCAAGACCCGCTCGCTACAGCTACTTTTCTCTTATATTATTTTATCGTGGGTCAAAATCCGGGTTTTTATTTGAGAGAATGGGCAAGGAGAAAGAGGCGATAGGAAAAGGCGAGGCGGGCAAAGTGGATAAAAGCGACAAGAAAAAAACCGAAAGGATGCTCGCTCCGTGAATGACTAAACGGTAACTACTACAGAGAACTACCCGGGTGTTTGACTTGACAACGCTCTCTGTTTCATCCTCCGAATGGGGGAGAAAAGCGTTGTTACAAGGGAAATTCTACTACTATTACGACTACCACTCAAAAGACAAGATGTACTACGGTTACGGATACGGAACGGACGTAGACAGAAGTGCAATTGCAGTTGCAGTCTGCAGTCTGCCACCGGAGCAAATATAATCACGTATTCAATGCAAGTCAGCTATTTCGATCGATCTGATGAAACTCTTCATTTTCATTCTTGGAAACAACTCTCATCCCATGCCATGCCATGCTATGCTGTGGAAGGAAACCCAAAAAGACGGAAGACCAGGAAGCCGGAACCGAAAAGACAATTTACTCTAGAGGGTTGATAGTTGACAAGTTGGAAATTACCTTTCGGTTCCATTGAGTAATATCCAAGTACGAATCCACCCTTGTTCAGCTTTCCTTTACCCCCTTTGTTCAAAAAGAACCGAAGGCAAGGGGCAGCGAATTGGAATTAATATTTACCTTCCTACCCGTTTTTATGTAGAAAAAGGAATTGAAATATTTATACAACCGTGAACAGGGGGAATAGAATATCCAAACTGTCCACTCTGAAGGGCTCAAGTACAGGGCATCCTGCTCTGCATCGCATGCAATTGATATCCTAGCATCGATACTCTGTAAACATCCTGGAATGATCGTAATGCTAGAAAGCTTGTATAGAAGACTGCTCTAGCCTATTAAAATTTTAATCCAATTTCGTGTTTCAAGATCCGATTTTCTATAATCATATTTTGAAGCGAACGGGTGATGAGATAAAATTACCAGAAATCCTACAACCAGCAAAGTAGGATAAGTGGTTCCATGATTGACATTTTTGTGGTCATTTTCTCACCATGGACACAGTAGATGTGTGTATGTGTGGTAAGTATGGTGGTTCTGGAATACAATAGAAAACAGACTGATTATTATTGTCATTCACTCCGTATCAGTTAGGATCCAATCTATCCGCCTTTCAACTCAACTATTGCCCTCCTCGCGATATATAATAATTCCACACTCTCAAGAATGACTCATGAAAGTGCCCGATTATTACGGTCCTTCTCCTCCACGCCACGACCCGAACCGGAGTTATCCGTCACACCAATCCCCACAGTTCAAACACCCACATGAACATCCCTAATGCGAGTGCAGCCAGGCATCCAGGAAATCCCCGTCTAAACTCATTATCCAAATACGCGTCTGGTTTTATTTTACCATCAGATGAAATGAACCCGAAAACTTTTGCTCCATCTGTCCCAGACATTTTCATCAATTCATTTTTTTTCTTTAAGCTTGATCTTGATTAAGGATTTTCCGCAGTAATTATTTGCTTAGCATCCTGCTTATTTAATGCTTTTATGAGTGACTGACAGAACAGGGATGCCAAATACAAGGACATAATTTTACTTTTGAGATTTTTTATGTAATAATAATTTTCTGAGTGAATGTAGCAAAGACGGAAGATAGAGATTAGGAGATGAAGACAGACAGACGAGAAAGTTTCAGAATGCGAGACATATTTGGAGATAATTGTAATAATACTGGATTGGCTTGCTCAAGGCCTCCAATTTCAATGTCTGTTCGCTCAGTTACGTCGTTTATTGCGTTGTATTGACGCCTCAAGATTTTTACATCAATGGACATGTAAGCAAGACTTATATGGAGATTCAAAATATTTCCTTCCACGATTACGATACGACATGAGAGAAGTTAAGGTTAGTCATGTTGTACGTAATCAAAACTTACGTTATAGTATGAAATGGAAATTGTAAATGCATTAGCATTGTGAAAATAAAGAATTTTTCCATGGCTGGGATGAATGTGTATGTGAAACGCTATTAAATATTAAATCAATCTGAACTAATCACAGATGTTAATTGACCATAATGATTTTAGTTATTTTGCAGCGTTTATCGTTGAATTAACTCCTTTCAGCCTGCCGGGATCTTGACTTCTGGGTCAATGATATTTAACTCTTGTGTTTTAATTTCCGGAGTGTTCCAATACAAGCCTGCATTGAAATTGAAATCAATCGATTTAATAATGCAAGAAACCATTTGAGAATGTTGCATTATGACTCAAGACAAAATTAGAATTAATTCAAGCAAAAATAAAAATGAAATTAGGATTTTATTTCAATACGATTGGAAGGTTCACGTTTTTGGTTTTGCTTAAAATGATGAATTCTTCTATACTAGTATGATAATACAGTAACCAATTGATAGCCCAATTCTTTATTCTGAGCAATTATGAATATCCTATAAGTTGTGGGCCTTCACATGGTCCACGATAACAAACCATTTCTCCACATCCATGAAATGAAGTGAGTTAACACTAAAATGACGAAAAAGCCCAACCATTGATAACTTCGCTTAACTCGGTTATGACCAAGATTTTTTTCATCCGGAGCTTGTGGTGGTTGGGTTAAACTTTCGAATAAAAAAGTTTGGGCCGAATCGGTGATTATCACCTCGGGTAGTTTCCTCGTAAGTGTTTCTCCTACATGTTTCTCTTTGCATTGCTGCTTAGCCAACTGTCGATTCATGAGGTCCTTCATTGCTATCCAGTTGTCAATGTTTTGGAACCTATGCCCAAGTACTGCTCTGATCTTACCAGTTAGAGTCTCCAATATGAAAGGCTTCCTCTGATACCACGGCACTTGTGGTGGGTGCAACAAGTATTTTGGAATTCGAACGTTTTCTCCATCGACACTTCTGCAGTATAGCTCATTCAGCTTTATACATTCTTGGCTTCCTGCTCCAATAGGCAAGGTTACGCGTAGCCATTCCTGGTACAATGAGATTATCTTTCCAATGGTCGCAGTATTGTAGTTTGTAAAATAATCAATCAGATCCAATTGCTGATTTTCATTCCTGAATGGGATGCTTGGATTTGACTGGATTTGAGAATAATCCAGCGGAGGTACGCATTGTTCTGGAATAAGATCTGGGTCCCAACATACGAAAAACTTGTCACCATCCAAGTCCCCTCCACTCAATTGTGAAGCTGCAGGAAGTGTTCCAGCCGTGGAGAAAACAATACAATCCACCAGATGCTCCAGCTCAGGAATTTCTCTCACAGCATTGAATATTTGAATATCTCCAAGATGGAGGCAAGGGTTCCTTCCGACAATGATTCGACCCACCACAGAAGCTCTATCCCGAGTTTTCTTTGCCGTCGTGTAGCGAACAAAGCATTCTCCTTCCTTGAGCCGCCCTGAGAAGTCACAAACTCCATACAAGAGTCTAGATTGTGGTATCATAATATGAACTCGTTCGGTTTCTTTTTTATTATAGGAGCATTTCAATTCCTCACGTTGTGAACTTGTAATGGCATCGCGAATCCAAGGCGTAAGATTCTCCAACAGAGGATCCTGCTTTGCTAGTTCACGCAAAACCTTGCCATGCCCATGCCCTACGTACTCCATGAATGCTATAGCTGTATCTCGTGTCATTTTTGCTCGTCCAATAAAATCGTAATGATCTCGAAATTTTTCTAGAAAGACTTCGTCTTTGATTCCCAGGCCAGAGAGAATCGAAACAATTTCGTTATTCAATTTGGCTGGTCCGGACGGTTTGGACCGATCCAAAATGATCATCTCTGTGGAACTAGAATTGTCAAATTTTCTCATTGACCTTTGAAAAATGACATTGGGAGCATTTCCTTCTTCATCATTTCGAGCAACCAGAATTCCCTTGTAGCCCTTGTAGCGAATTTGAAGGACTTTTGAGACATAATCATAATCAGCATTGATTCGCTTAGGTGGAAACTTTATGTAATATTTCCTAGCAATTTCAGCTGCAAACTTTTGTGAAATGAAGCCACAACCGTCCGTAAAAATGCGACCTTCTCTCTCAATGTCATTTATTTCCATAAAGTCATGTTCGGGTAGGCCGATAAATTGGTCACCAGATGAAAACAGGAGTGCGATTCTTCTGGAACGTTGAGCCACATCATTAATTTTGGCGAAGTCTCCATGGCTATTAATCTTCTCGCTGATACATGAATGGCTGTCGGCAGCATGCATGAAACAAGTCCTAGACTTGAGTTGGCTATTACTAAATCCACAGAACAGAAATTTTTTATTTCTATGCTCAATTCCATTCGTAAGCGTTTGTCTTATATATCTCAAATATGCTTCTCTGACTTCGAATTTATTCTCACGATATGAATCCACTTCCAAGTTTGCAAAAGAAACGTGAATGTAGTCATCATAGTTAAAGTTAATCATACGATTCCTCTCTATGACTACTTCAGAGTAGCAAGGATAAACTGATCCAACAGGGGCTGGCCCGTCTTCATTTCCCGTAAGTCCTAATCCAGTAAACAGGCTCGGCTGCGGTTCGAAGCTAATTGATACCATACGTTTTAACCCAGTGCCCTCGCCCTTGCGTTTGCGTTTGGAAGGCATTGTCTGAAGAATGAAATAAAAAATAGGATATCATCATTCTAAATACTAAATTTAGTAAAATCCCAATATATCTCTGTCAACTTAATTCTTAGCAATAGGAGGGCTATCCATGACTTATTTTTAAATTTTGTAAATACCAGTGGGTATTCATATTCATGAAGATATTCATCGAGGATTTAGGACATTATAGCATACTGTTCAATTAAAGATAAACGATAAATTCTACAAAAATTTCTAGTCGTATAACCGTTTAGTTTGTTATAACACAAAATGTGACTAGTGAAATTGATTTGTGGAATTATTTTGAATCACTCACTTTAATTGAAGGCAGAGTTCCTGTACTTCCCAATATGCGTGATTGTGCGAATTGATTCAGTTTGAAAACTTGCCGTCTGGCAAAATCTAAAAGAATGGACTATCCGGTCAACGTCTGGCAACTAATTATTAGATGCCAACTCCAAAGACTTTGGCTTTCCTCTGGGTTGGCCAATTCGGCCACGTCAGCACTGACGACTACACTTTGTATAGGGTGAAAATATGACATAGGGTTTTCAGAATTAAAGAACCCGAGTGTCAATCAACAGCTCAAGTTGATCAACAAGATCAAAATATTTTTGTATTGACAAGTTCGCCAATCCTCCACCAAGTTTTGCTTGTCCTGGTTGCTGGTGTTTTTTTTTGGTATCAGCTGTGAGCTATTGACTTCGGTCGTTCGGTCCATTTTTGTAATCAACAACCAAATACTGCACTTTACACTTCTTGCTATTGTTTACAAATATTTCAGGAAGCTGGCTCGCTTCAGTCTAGGAAGCAGAAAACATGGGGCAAACTCAACATTCATATATTTTTTTCAATCAAATAGAAATCTCTGGAATTAGTCTTCTGCGTTTCTAAATCATCCATGTCGGCTCTTCTTAAAATGCTCATCGAATTTTTCAGCCTAGGAAAACAAATTGAGCAACTTTAATTCTGATTAAATGAGGAGAATAGTAATCATGTTAGTCAAATTAATGGAATAGATGCATAGGTTCCTTCTCTGCAACTTGTCTCAACAATAATTGAAGACCTCTGCGCAAAAACCATGTATCTGCATTTTTTACTGAATTTCAAAAGTCCGGATTCTTTAAAATAATGTAATTTTTCATCGGCGGATACAAATAGAGCATACAAATTCTAATTCAAAACCAATATATTTTCAATTCCGAATAACTCGCGATTACCACAAGTAAGGGCTTAATTACTTTCTAGGCCACAGAAGAGATTAATCTGTTAAATATTGGGAGTGTAAAATAAATAATTGCTTGGAGTCAGCTAAAATAAAAACATCAAACGAGTTCTGAAATATTTGAATGTAATGTAAAAATTTTAAGAATTAACTCATGTCAGATTAAATAAGTTGTCTCTTTTTTCTCCGAAATCGTGTTGAATCGAAGAAAGCCCCGAAGTTTCCTTGCGTTGAGAATTCTTGCGCACAGAGTGAATGTGTAGACTACCCGGACCGGGACCCGTACCCGCGCCCAGTGTATTTCTTTGCATATGCTTTCGTCCCGAGACAGGGAAGCCAGGCCAGGCGCTCCAATACAATTTGTCAATTCTAGTCTTGTCAAACAAATGTCAACTCCTAGTTCCTACCTTGAAAATTAATTACTACAAAAAAATTAATAGATTTTCCAGACTAGTCCAGACTTCACTGCCTACTGAGAGTCGACCAAGTCGTCACGACGGGTAAGTAAGGTTTTATTTAATCTGTAATCTAGTAATTTTATTATGAAAACTGGCGGCCGTGAAATAAGACGCGTGTCCTGTCCTCGTTAATGTGTTAAAATAAACCAGCGCGTTGCGTTCGTACAGGACAAGTTGTCTGAGGTCACTTCCAATAAGTATCAGAATATAAATATGCGAAAGTCGATGTGAATTCTTTTGAACTCAATAAATGAGATTAATTTGGATTTTCCTTGATGTTTGTATTGTTGACAGGTATTTACATTCCAAACAGGGTAAAGGTAGATTAAGAGGACTTTAGACTGAAGATGAATTCTGTGGCTGCTGATGGTGAGGCTGCCAAGGCGGAGACTTATGTGGAAGATTTCACAGACGCTTGCGAAAATTTGCCAACTGACGTCCAAAGGGACCTGAGTCGAATGATTGAACTGGACGCTACGTGTCAAGGTGATTAGACTAGAATTATGAAAGAGCATAATTATAATTAATTTATTGTAATGAGTCTGGTGCCAATAGCTTTTCATTCACTACTGTTAGCATGATGCATATTGTTTATGAGTTTACTGGTATGAAATGTCTGAAAATAATTTTTATGGCTGAATTAGCTAAAAGTCTGAATCAAACGCTAAACCGTTATGAATTACTTTTACCTGTATACGTTAGGATGAGAAGTAATGCATGTCTTTAAAACTATTAGAGTTTCCAAAAGATATCAGCAATCACCCCAAATATCGCATAAATGGAATCAGAGAACTTGGGAAAATCAGTAAACTAAAATATAGAGGACGTATAATTTTTAAGCCGATTATTTGTAAGGGCACTTTGAAACCTTCCAGTTCCTAAACGTGAGGTAAGTGTTTGAGAAATCAATCCTGTGAAAATGGTGGGAGAGAATCGACGAATTTAATCGGTCATTAACAATTTACTTGGGTTTGACCCCTACACCACCAAATTCTGCAACATTGTTGATTTGCGAATCTAAATGAAAGAACTTATCAACGTACAAGTTATACAAGTAAAAATTTGATTTTTGCTTAAACTTTGTTTTGATTTTCAGGATATCTACGCGATGCTACCACGCACATGGAGAACTTGTTGCACCTGTTGAACTGTCCGGATCCAGAGGCGAATCAAAAAGAAATCGATGAAATTTCACGGAAATTGCAGCTAGTTCTTATCAGTTCACAAGAGATTGGGGATGATAAGCTACAAATAGTTCAACACGTCCAGGATACCGTTGATGCCAAAGCAAGGCAATTGGATGTGGATGTAAAGAGTCTGGGTAAGCTGATGAAGTGGGTTAAGTCTTGCACATTTTTAGGATTAGTTTTGATACTTACATATTAGTAGACACGCATCATTGTAATATTTGAATATTTCAATTTAGAAGTTGCCAAAGATTCTGAAAACCCTGAGGCTGATGGACAATCTATGCTAAATCACCCTGGTCGAAATTCTATCTTCAAGAAAACCCGTCCAATTCGTATTGGGACTGACGTCTCATCTATCCTGGGACCCACTACTTTGGCGCCCACACGTTTTGCTATGGATGAACAAAAGCTGATCGATCCCAAGATGGAATTATATCAGCGTGCGTGCTCTGGCTCTTCCTCAGATCAATTATTTACATTTCCCGGGATGATAAAATCTGAACCAGGTTTAAATCTCCCATCAACAAGTAAACGCCGCTTGAGTGGTCATACAGGATCATCTCGATTGACATTTTCTTCAGCTGTGGGTGGCAATTCCAGCCTCTTACATGATGGATCAGCTTCTTTGGATCTCTTGGCAGCTGCTTTAAACTTTAAATGTAAAAAGCAAGAGAAAAGGAAAGTCGTCATTAACGAGAAGCAGAAACGAAAGTATAAGAAACGAAAGCCAAAGGTTGAGGCACCTGCCCAACCACAACCAGCAGTTCCGGGTGATCTTGATGAAGCCACTTACTGTCTTTGCGATAAGGTTTGACTTAAACAATATAATTATTTTATAACCATTTTTTTACAATAATGGTCTCAATTTTGTAATAATTTAAAACGTATCAGCGCTACACTATCAGGAAAATCTAACTGTGGATTTATTTGTTTTGTCTAGATTTCGTATGGAGAAATGATCGGATGCGATAATGATCTCTGCCCAATTGAGTGGTTTCACTTTGCTTGTGTGTCTTTATTGGTAAAGCCTAAAGGAAAATGGTTCTGCCCAAATTGTCGTGGGGATCGCCCCAACGTCATGAAGCCAAAAGCTATTTTCCTTAAGGAGTTGGAAAAATATAACCGTGAAAAGGAAGAAAAGGATTGAAGTAAGGTTGTCCCAATTAATCAAACAACCTATCAGTGATTGAAAATAATTCCAGGAGTGTAAATCATGCATGGTGCTCCAAACTGCTGCTATATGTCGTCGAATTGTAAGTTTCTATGTCAAATTCTAATCAAACTGATCAAAAACCAAATTGTTACCAAATTACCTCATGAAATAAATTAAAGATGTGTTCGTGTTTGAATAATTTAGTATTCAGGGAAATAATTTTATTTGACCAGACAATGTGCTTAAGGGATAGAGTAATATTTGTAAGATCTTTGTGGATTTTTCAAATAGAATTGAAAATTTCAGTAAACGTGTTCATAAAACTTGAATTCGATGCTTTATAAAAATTGACAGTGTGGCATTTACACAAATAATTTAGAAAACTGCTACTTTCAATGTACTTCTGCAAAATATGCATCACTGCTCTAGATTCTGATAATACTCGAACCATTTAAAATTTTAGAACCAATTTTCATGAGATTCAGCTAGTGGCCAGTGTAAGTGTTCCAAGGCCTAACTCACTCGATGCATTCTTCTGATGACAGTTCAATAATTTTTGACAGGTTGATAAAGTCATGAACTCAATAATTGTGCGAATCTATTGTTGTCTAGAAGGTAACAGATAAGCTAGAGCAATGAGTTCACTATTACATTTTCCGGACAACTCAACAAGCTTATCTTGTTTACATTTTAAATTAAAGATTACATTTACATGATCACATGTAAAGTTAAAACTCACATGAAGGATATGCTCTCTCGAGTCAAGTGCGTGACCGTGATAAAGGTCATTTCTCACATTCAATTTCCAAATCTGTGCACTTGCTTACACTTGCTACAAATCCCCTTGATTGGCTATGATTATGATTCCGATGCTATGGAATAATTTATCGCTAACCTGAACTCTAGAGTACATAACTCAAATTGTCAAAGTCAGAGAAGAACCAAGTGGTTGACCATGTAGTGTAGTCATTCCACAAACAGACCCAGCACCATCATGGCTAAGGAATTGCTCAAGTCCATCCAGATCAATTTAATTCCTCCGTTATTTCTTGTCGTATTTACGTGTTTGCCACAATATTTAATACAAACTGGAAATCCATCATCTCCTTTTCAACTCTCGTTCGTGGTTGGGAATCCATTCGCTTGGAAATTAATTGCTGGAATTGTTCTTTGGGCTTTGATTTGGTTATGGGTGCCGTCAAAAAAGTTCAACGGTCCGGTAACATCCTTTGGACTCGTCCCTGTTTATCAGGTATTAGAAATTTTATAATGGGCTTTTATGTGTATTTCTAAGCAGAAAATGAATGCCATTTTTATAAGTACACCTTAGGGTATGTTTTATTCTTTCTAGATAAATTCAAGGCAAATTATCTATAATTAAGTTAACAAATAGAATGAAATTAGCTCGTACTTACGTCAAAAATATAAAAGTATTGCCATAAAATTTTTGATTTAAATGTGATCACCGGAAAACAGTTCAGTTCAGTTGCGTCTAGATTGATACTAGATCTAGATAGATACAAAGTTAATCTAATTTTATGGTTATTAATATTACCTTATATATAAACAGTAAAAATATTTGAAATTTTATACTTTGTTCTGTTATTTTGTAAACAGGCAAATGGAGAGTTGTACTATTTTGCAAGTCTCGGAGCATTGGGGCTCATGGTTTACTTGAGACCAGAATTGTGCGAGTCAATTTATGACAACTTTGGAGCAATTTTAGGAAGTCTAAATTCCTTGGCCTTAGCCCTTTGCCTGTTTCTTCTGATCAGAGCTAAACTCAAAACAGATGAGAAGGATCCTTATTTGCTCAGCGAAGTAAGTCCTATCTTGACTATGTTTTAATTAACTAACATAACAGTACTCACCTGCTCTTTTGTCTGGAATGCGGGTGGCATCATCCTCATTCCTCATCAATTTCGTTTTCTTGCTAATTCTGTACGTGATACAGATAAAATAGCACGGAAGTGTTAGGAACGTGAACATGAAAGTGAGTCGAATTGAGTGGACATGATTCTAATGATAATTGGTCGCCTCTCTGAGATTTCGTTCTTTTTGCCACTCATGGCCCATGATCTGACTTTATTACTTTATTAGCCGTAGGCGAAGAACGGCTTCGTAAGCTCTTTTAACATCTTTGGAGATTCCACTATTAACGCTAACGATCTTGTTTGTTCCTGGATCCTTATATTTTATGTTTAGGTTTACGTTTGTTTTATTATTGTACTCATTTTTGGTCTTCTTGTAAACCAAAACACATGAGAGCCAAGGCTGAATTGTGGTAATAACGTTAGAGTCTGAAAATCTCTAATGGATTTCAAACCCAGACTTTCTCTTCGGAACTGAGCGGAAATGAATGTAGTTCTGTAGGATCTTGAAGACTAATTCTGCAATCATTCAATTTGTGGGATGGGCAACCCGTGTTCCATGTCATTTCAATTCACGAACCTAGTCCATGTACAGAAGAGTTTTCATGGTAGGACGGGAGGAGTAATGAACCAATATTTCAAAATGAGAGAGAAATATGAGGAAATAATGCTTCGAGTGTTGGTTTGGATTCCTAATGGGGAATATGATGCTAAGAGGATTCTTGAGTTCCTGGGTTGGTTGGTGAAAACTCATCACTCACTTCCAGAATGACAATCTGGACCTGACTCTCGTTCCCGAGTTTGAGTTGATGATGATCTTGATGCCTTTCTCCTTCCTCAAACACTGACACTACACCATCATAATAATCCTTCTTCGTCAGAAAGAAAAGAGTTGAAATCTTACACTTCCTGCCTGCCTAACTTCCTTCCTTCCGTTTTCTAAACTATCATCATCATCACATTGTGTATTCTTTGTATCTTTTAGAAATTCCCAATCCTTCATGAGTACTATCGTGGGATGGAGCTTCATCCGAGGCTTTTGGGCGTTGACGTCAAACAGTTGACGAATTGTCGAATTGGACTCATGCTCTGGCAATGGCTTGTCATTGTTTTCTTTGTAGCCAGCTATCGCCGCCAACCCGATGTAGATCTTGGGCTTCTAGTCTCTACTGCCCTCCAGACAATCTACTTATTCAAATTCTTCCATTGGGAAACTGGATACTTTAACACTTTGGACATTACACTGGATCGGGCTGGATATTATATTTGTTGGGGATGCTTGGCTTGGGTCCCCACGCTCTACACGTTTGCAACATTTTATTTTGTGGCTCATCCAACTGGATGTGGAGTCTTGGGAGCAATGACTATTTTTGGACTTGGACTTGCTTCCATTTTTTACAATTATCAAGTTGATCGACAAAAGGAATTATTCAAGACTGGACAAGTGCTAAAGGTGAGAAATTAATTTGTAATTTTCATAAGTTTCATTTCGATCTTTGTCGGCTAGCACAAAGGGTGGCATGGTAAAAGCATTTCAAGCACCCATTCAACTTTTGTGTATGCAGCTGGGTGCTCATGTGTGAAAATAATTGATAAATTATCTAATTAAGCACGAGAGTCGTTCAAATGGGTTTTATTTATACGAGAGTTCATAATAAGGGCCTTCGCCATTCAACATGCATATTGAAAAGCATTTCTCGAAGTTTGAAATATTTCAGTGAAACTCATCTGTAAAATAGATGACAGTTCAGAATCAGATTGCAGATTTGACTGGCGGTTCATTTCGAGAGTAATGTAGTCACTGTGCCATGAATTATTTTATTTAGTTGGCTAGTTTTGCTACCACAATGTGATGCTGATGTGTCGTCACAAGGAACATTGATTTCCCAAAGAAAAATTTGATTAATATCAGAGGAAACGATTTTTGATAGGAATTCCAGCTGTTGCTTTCTTTTCCTAAAATCAGCCACCCTCCACGACATAAAAATGAACTAATAGTTTGGTGGAAGGATGGGAAAGTAGGATTTTTTTCTTGACTCCCTTGTCATTCACTTGGCAAACCGTGTGTCTTTTCTCATTCTTTCACTCCTTTCTTTAAGCTTTTCATTTCTTCCTTCTTGGTTCTTCTATTGCTTTAGGCCTGTCATGTCTTCTATTTTCTTTTTCTCCCATTCCCATTATCCTCCTTTTACTGGGACTCAGTGTAGAATATAAAAACTGGGGCTGGTTGAGTACTAACGCCATTTGATACTTCGTTAAGTCTACGTGTGGCAGAGACGGAAAAATTTGTTCAGTCAGGTAGTCTTAGTTCTAGTCTCCACGTCCCACTCCGCCCCTGAAAATTGATGACAAGTCTAGTTTTTCTAATCTGACTGCAGCCAACTTGGAACAAATGTTCTTTAGGAGCAGGTGCTCAACTGTCGTAGTGAAACCAAAATCAACAATACAAGTTTTGTAATTATCAATTGGCCGTTGCATTAAAATTTTAAAATTGGATCTAAATACCTGCAGTGTTTATTGAATTAACTATGATGTCATTAGATTTTGAAGTTTATTTAGCTGGGTTAATTTATTTTAAAATCTGAGCACCTTTCTACGACAAAGAGGGAAAGGGTGAAAGAGGTAATGCCTTTTGCAAGTCTTCAACTGACTTTCCCCCTTGGGAAACTACAAAAAGCAAAAGCTCATCATTTGTCCCAACCCGTGAGTTAGATTCACCATGCATTCTTATTATTAGCACCAGCCTAGCCCTCCAATGACTTTTCTTTTCTTTCACCCATAAGTTCTTCTTCTTCTCAACCTTTTCAATTACTTTTCTATTTTCAACCCCCAAAATTACTCTAGCCGTTGCTGCCCTCCAGAGGGACATTTTTTCTTCCTAAATTAAATGCAGAAGCACAAATGGCAGCAGCCAAAGGTGAAATTGGCTCTCACCAGAAAAATCCACTTGTCTCAATCTCAATTCATTCCGATGTGATTTATCGTATGCCATGAAGGCGTGTTTCTTAATTGGACTTGACGATTATGTCTCAACAAATTATAGCATCCTGTTCAAAGTTATTTTAAATTGACGTGATGATTATTGTTTTTGAGTGCGGTGTAGCAAAGGAAGGGTTGGGTCGATTTTCTGTGTAAATGTATTTGTTTGGTATTAGGAGATGGGCGTGTTGGATGAGTTTGGGTTTGCATGCGAGATGATTGAGAGAAAACGATGGTGATTAAATGGAAGAGAAAGTCAGGCAAGGAAAAGGCTTAAGCAAACTGTGCCTATTTTTCATTCTAACACTCTCACTCTCACTTCCCGTCACACCACCCAAATTACAAGTCAGAACCTAAACTTTATTTTTTACTTAGGCTAAGTGGGGATATATCTTAGCTTAGATAGATAAAGAGCAAGTCAGAAACCACGGCATGAATATTTCACAGGGTACTACTACTATTCAAATATTTCTTATAGTATTTTTTGGAAATTATTTTATTTTAATGGAAGGTAGGTTTGGATAGTTTATTTTTGCATGCGAAATGGTTCGTCGGTGTTATCTCTTGTGAATCCTTGATGTTTTGCATGAGTTGAGTTGGCAGTGGATTTTTAAGGCCCTAGGAACCCATAACTCTTTCACGGGCCAGTGGTAGGAGCGAAATGTAGATTTGTAGTACTTTCACCCAACACGTGAACTCATCATGCTAAACGAGACAGTTTCCTTCCTCTAGTTTAGAATTGCCAAGGGGAAAGCTAGGAAGGTAGTACGTAGTACAATAACATGAAATGAAATGATCTCAAAGCGGAAGCTAAAGAGAATTCAGAACGGGAAAAAGAAGGCTCATTTCTTGTACCGATATAATGTCCAAGGAAATGTGGACTCATCAAAATGAAAAGAAAAACACAGGATTTACTATCCTTTTTACGACTACCAATGCACCACACCACGACGCCCCGAAAACTCATAAAGAAAGGTTCGGGGATTGTTATTACCCTGATTACATGCGACTTGTTCAAGACATGACTAAAACTAAAATGGATTCATGCTTTTAATGTGTTTTACAAAGGAATCAAATTTTATGAGCATTTATTTATTCCTTTCCTGTTCACCGGAGCCGAGTTTGGGTTATTTGGTTTATAGGGGCAAGCGACACTGAGAAATGAGTTTTGAGCACTGAAATAAAAGATGGAGATGAGGAGGATTAATTATTATTACGACGGGCAGGTTTAATGTTCAAACTCAAATTTTGCTTTTGAGAGTTCACAGCTTTATTACTTCCGAGCTGGAGAAAGTGCAAAATTATGGGAGAGTGGTTTGCCAAAAAGAAAATTTAGCATGATGACTATTATGACTCACGGTGGATGCAAGTGTGTCTAGTGATTTGCATAAGAATGGGTTCGGTGTAGAAATGGGTTGGATCAAAGATCCATTACGTTATATGTGTGAAGAAGAATCCTAAGACTAGACTAGACGCGTCAACATGGATGTGGATGTAATGTGAAGGAAAATGGGGTTTATTTACGACTTTTAGTCGAATAAAGACGTTCTTTGATTTTGTCCTCATTCATCCTCCTCAGCTGGGAAATTATGGGCGTTATAAATGCATATCTTAGTTTTGGCGTCCTTCCTCAGATTTCCGCCGATTCCTTTGTTCATTTTACTTTACAACGGAACCGAGTCCAGGACTACAATAGCAGGGCAAGTCATGTCATGGCATCATCTTTTGGTTCGTAATAGGGCATCATTAAGCCTCAGGAAACATGCACCGTTTTTTCAGTCTACATAAATTTTATTAGTAATCTTGACGCAGTTTGCCTGATTTATTCGTTCGTCTGTGCCAAGTGAGTTGGAAAGTTCTTTTACGATTAGTAAAATATATGGACGATCTCACCCATTCAAAATATGCCAAAGGCAAACATTACTTTTTTTAATGTGCTGGAGCTGAAGACTCCGAAATGAAAATTTATGTTCACTTGTTAAAATTTAGAACTGGGTGTAATAAACCCAAATGACAAGGACGAGATAAGAGTTTTGTGTTTTTAATTGGGATCTGTATTTAACTGGTATTTGAAATATTTTAGATTTGGGGGAAGAACGTCGAGACCGTGAAAGCGAGTTACACAATGGCAGATGGAAAAAAGAAGGAAACATTTCTCCTTGTTTCCGGATGGTGGGGAATCGCAAGGAAAATTAATTACACGTTCGAACTTTTGGCAACTTACCTTTGGTGCTCACCGGCTGGACTCCAGTATGGTGGCTGGCCATTTCTCAAGTTTATCTTCCTCTTCATCCTCCTTCTTCATCGGATTTATCGAGATGAGGAAAAATGCAAGGACAAATATGGAAAAGCTTGGATTACTTATTGTAAACGCGTTCCACATAGGCTTATCCCATATTTATATTAATTCTCCCGATTATTTGGATTTTATTCCGAAGTAAATGATTTGAATTCTGAAAGAAAATCACAATTTTTCAGTAAATTGTTTTACTTGTAAATATTTTATTGATTCTTCAATTTATTAAAGTTTTCACGCGTTCAAGTACTTTGTACCAACAACTTTGGGTTCGAAGCCCTTGCGTTTTTGTAAATTGCTTGAAAGTGATCGAGATTTACTACAGAATCCACCAACTGAAGATCCATAGGTTAGCTCTGCGTTTCTCACTTTAAACATAATGTCAAATATATTTTCTCAAATTTGGTCTGAAAATGCGTTAATACTTATTTCCCGTTTCCCCTCCTCAGTTGTGCGTAAATTCAAGTTTTGAATTATTTATACAGTCTCTGTTTATTTTCAATTTATTTGTGGGGGATTTTGACATCTTGCTTGAGGAATCTCTAGAAAATCCATTTGGGGGGCAAACGTTAGGTTCAAGTCACGCACGTACGAATTTTATATATGTCCTGAATTTCACATTAATTCAATCTTAAAAAGCAATTTGAGGTCGCAGGGTTAATAAAATATGCATGGTTGTAGTTGTAGCCGTCGGTGCTAAGCCTTGCCCTCCTCTGCGTTGCTTTGACCGATGAAATGAAGAGTAGGTCAAATAAATCCAGGTGAAATACTTGTGTTCCGAGTTCTGACTCGCTGACCATAAAACATTTAGCAACTACATAATGACTGATAAGCCTTTGCCGGATATTAAACATTCTATTAACTCCGAATACCCCGTCAACTTTCGACTCTCTTGCGTGTTTGTCTTAATATCTTTCTTGTTTGTCCAACTTTTTATTCACTGCACTAACACTACTTTAGTACTGTTTACAAAAAATTGAAAAAATTACAGGGTGGATCAATTTCATCAGGCTGGAGATTGAGCTAACTTTACGAAAAAGTTTGTTTTTTTATTTAATAGAACAAAACATCATAAGTTAGTCATCTCAATACACAATTTGAAATTTAGGCGTCCCAGAATAATATCAATCTCCAGATCGAAATTAGTCTGAAAAAGTTGACTGAGTCCTATGAATTTTTGATTTGCTAATCTCAAGATGTTGTATTACAATGGCTCCTGGCCTAATTTCTTTTATATTGCCTTATCTCCACAACCGCCCGCCATGGGACTTTTTCTCATTTTGGGTGTCACGCTAACAAATAGTTTGAAAAACCTAAGCAGCTTAATTCCCTAAGCTGGAGATATTGAGTCTTGGGCGGCGCAACGATGCGTTGACATGCATTGTTTCCATTAAACAATACCTGCACTGATTATTTAGAACGATGGAGAATTCGGTCGGAACCGAGTCAGGGTTGTTGGATTTATCAATGCCCTAGAAAATAAATGGCTCCTTTTTGCTGCTTTAGNGACATGCATTGTTTCCATTAAACAATACCTGCACTGATTATTTAGAACGATGGAGAATTCGGTCGGAACCGAGTCAGGGTTGTTGGATTTATCAATGCCCTAGAAAATAAATGGCTCCTTTTTGCTGCTTTAGGAAGAACTTCGACTAGGCTAACTCTAGATAAATTAAAATGTGATTATGAGCAACCACCCACGAAGTGCCCGTGCATATTTTCTTGGAAGTTTGAAATAAATCATCCGCGTAAGTGAGAAATGAATAGAATTTTATAAGGCGATAGGACGGAAAGGTTAAACTGATTATTTAGCTTTCTGCCTACCGGCACCGGGTTTTTGCTTTTCCCCCGATTTTGTATCTTACACTGGAAATTGTGCAAAAACTGGGTTCGCGAAACCTTTAAGCTGTGTCTACGTTGGGATAAATGTGAAGAATTTTATAAGGCGATAGGACGGAAAGGTTAAACTGATTATTTAGCTTTCTGCCTACCGGCACCGGGTTTTTGCTTTTTCCTCGATTTTGTATCTTACACTGGAAATTGTGCAAACACTGGGTTCGCGAAACCTTTAAGCTGCGTCTACATTGGGATAAATGTGGTCGTAAGAACATATGACGGCGTGAATGTGTGAGTTGGAACATTTCAGCAAACGCAGCGTTAGTGATTAATTTGACTCATTCGAATCTGACACGCAAATGGGCACTTTGGAATTAAATAATAAATCCAAGACTTTCATCAAAGGGATTAATTCAATCGGAAGTTGCTCTTCCTGTGTTCCTTGGCCCCAAAGGCAATACACGCAGGAATTTGCTAGTGTTAGTAATGCGAAGCAAAGGCAATGCAACCGTTTAAGCCCTTGAACCAATCAATACGTTATAACCGTGCCGCGATAAAAAAATGCAAATTACTGAATTTTTATTTATTTCAAGAACACCCGTCAATTTTTTAAATATAAACGTAAATATATTTTAATATATTGAGCCAAAGCAATTTATGCGTCATGATATTAACAGAAAGTTTAATCTCTAGACAGAGCAACCTCAATTTGAGTTCATTCATAGTCAGAGTCCAAGTACATCAAGATGATGAGTAAAAGTAAAGTAAACCAGTTTTTCAATGCCACAGTCAAAGTACAGAGTAAAACTGTAAACCGAATGAAAGTAGTTACATTGTAAGCTTGTTAAATAAGAGGACTCTTTGTACCAAAAAATATACAAATAAACATGCAGTTATTTTTAACAGAGACTTACTTAGAATATATTGGAAAATTTTAATATTTCTCAATATCACTTTAAGTCTCAAATATTTGAATATTAAATTAATGTGTAAACATTTTTATCGGCATGCATGCCACGTATGTAATATGAACCACAATTAGCCAAAATCAACTCAACTAAACGCTTGTGAGAATAAACAAGCAGAAATTAACTGTACATTCTTAAACAAGACAAAAATTAGGTTCACCTCATGATTATTCAGAGATCATCAAATGAGAATGTCAGGCCTAACACAATCTTCTTTGGAGCTTCATATAAAATGAAGATAAAATTTGAAGCTATTGAACTCAACAAATTAAAGTTAATTTGCACGTACAGTCTGCACTCATGTGAATGTTTAATCAGTGCTCAAAGCTGGCATGCGAAGATGGTCACATTTACAGAGTGTTCTCGTCGTCCGTTCCTCGTTTAAGCAAACATGAAAAATTATGCTACGTAAATATACAATTAACAAATAACAGTGAACTTGACCAGAAGGAGAACAGTTTAAGCTAAATGGTGGTTCTGGGCCACTGCACTTCTGAAATGAAATCAAGGTTCATGTCTAAAATTATTCAGAACTTATCAAATGTCTTTCCGTATACAACCCTTCCATTTTTTTGAATGACATATGAGAGTAAATGACCGAAAGAAAAGAGACGGCGACAAAGAATTGTAAAATCTTTTTAGAGCGAATGTTCGTAAGACGCGACGCCAAGGCTGGATTTTGCATTTATTGGGCTCCGGAAAAGCATATGCTCCCAATCCGTTTTTGTATTCCCCCGATTCAATCACTTTAATGCACCCAACCTATATGCAAGTAAAATGCAAAGTAAGGGAAATTGGATCATTGCCGAATTTGTTTGTAAAATTCACTCTTAACATTATTTTGCATTGCATTGCAATGGATTATATTGGGGGTGGGCATGGCATGACTTTACGTGATAACTCAAGTCAATCCTAGGTTTCCGCCAATTCCATTTTGTTATATTCTCGCCTTGTGGAAGTAGAGAATTTTGATATTTTAGTTGCAGCGGAACAAATAATAGTAAGAAAGAAAGATATAAATGGTTTTGTGCCTTAGGTCAATCTGAATGCAATACATGACTGATGGTTCTGGTTTACTTATTATACCATTTAGTTCTCTCTCATCATTTATTAGTATTTAGTTCAAACAAAGATTTGTAGGATATAACTTCCGTAAGGATTCATGAGCACATCTTTGGAATGGATGGATGATGAGGATTGCTGGTTCAGCAAACAACAGACGCTTGCCTTTACGTCAGACGAGAAGAGTGCAACAAAATGTAGTGTTTGAAAATATATGGGAAACCAAAGGAATCCATCCATAGCATCAGCATCCATGGCCCTTTGTACCCTAAAACCTCAGCACAAGCATCTCAGCATCAGTTACAGGATTGAAAATCTGCAAGTCCATTCCATTCATAATCACATCACACACAACACACAACACTCGGTCTGTTCTGTACAGATCCCCATCCACATGGTCTTAAACAACATTCAAATCTTCATCTTCTTTAAATAAGCTCAATCCTCTGTCGGAACAGGAGCAGGAGCAGGACCTCCACAACTCTTGATAATCACAATCTATACTCAAACCTTGCAAAATATTTGCAACATTTGACACTAGCTTGCAAAAAAATATTTTATTCTGGATAGATTTAATAGGGTTATAAAACTCTAGATTAGATGTGTTTTCATCCCAAGTGAAGTGTAGTGAAGAAATGTCATTTGACAGAACAGTTTTATTACATTATTCCCCAGACAGGACAAAATGTAAGGGGTGATTTTTTTTACAATTTTTAAATCAAGTGCTCCAAAAACGCTACCAAATAGAAAAGAGAGAATTATATTGTTCCGGAAGTGTTGATACAGAATTAGCCGATCCAAAAAGCGTGACTGGAACGAGATTTATTTTCTCTGCTGGAGGTGAAATCTTCTTGAATAACTTCAACAGGCAAGAAATCATGTAAGTAAAATATTTTCTCAATTATTTTTGAAATGAATATCAGAAATTTCGTACGTTTCTTATGCCGGACACGAATCTCTGGTTCCTGGTCACAAAATTCCCGCCAGTGCACCGCATTTCACGACTTTATTTTTACCCACATTCAAAATTACTTAATTTTTTGAAGAGAAAAGTCGTGTGCCAATAAAATGATTTAAGAGTTTTGTTGATTGAGGGAACCCCTGGGATAGTTGTTGAGATTGAGAAGCAACATGCGTGGCGTGCTCTACTCCACGTCAATACCTTTCATCCATTCCATATCCATCCAACTGTCATCATTTCTTTTAACATTAGCATTGATTCCTAGTCCAAGGCAAGGCTAGGCCGTAGCAGCGATATTGGATTTGGTCTGGTTTATGGCTTTGCCAAAAATACGCCCACGCAACTCTTGTATTTTCTTTAAAAAAATGAGACGACAGTGACAACTCAATTTGAATTGGAGCAGAGTCTAAGTTTAAACTTACGGGAGATTTTTCTGAAAAGAAGGATAATTGTAATTAAATGAGGTGACGAGGTGATGGACAGGCAAGACAGACAGTTGCAGATCCCTGGTCCATGCAAAGATGCAAATGACACAACGCTAAGTAAATAAGTAGCCAAAAACATGTGAGTTGAGTTGGACTCAACACATTTGAAAAAAATAAGCTCTTGTAGTCATTTACAGCTTTTGCTTTGCTTTGCTCTGCTTTGCTCCTGTTTTGTTTGCACGGGTAGGAAGAACAGGATTCATTCAGAATAAATACAAAAAACTCCTTGGATGACTCCAAATAAGTTCCTCAGGAGGTTTGAACGCAGAATTGGGAGAATGACGTGTGCTAAAAAATATGTTTGTTTTCTACCCAAAAATACAGTTTAAGAGGACGAAGGAGTTGAGCGTTTTTCTTTTTTTCTTGGTTAGGTTGGGGTTGTTGAGTTGGTTGTTCCAAAATCCATTCATTCAAACGTGTCCACATTAAAAAGTCAAATCCTGAGTCCTAATGTTATATGCGTGTTTCTCTTGCTCGATTTATGCTTTAGAATTTAAAGAGTTTTTGTCATTTTCTAGTGGCAAAACTTGTCTGTTTTGTCCTAGTGTCAACCCACAAGGAGGAATTAATCACAAGGAAAAAGAAATAAGGACGGGACTCTATATAGCAGTCAGCTGAAACTATAAGCTCTAATTTAATTCTTCCACACTACTACAGTTCAAAGATCTCATTGCCATTGCCACTCGTAATGTACGAGTGTGTGGAGTGAACAATTCATGTCCTGGCACTGGCACATGCAACTGCAAGCCAATTGTCTTCCTAATGAATCTTTAAAAAAACACATGATGCTCTGTGTACATATTTATTATGCAAAACCATAGAGAAGGCAAAGAACTAAAGTATCCAAATGACTAGACGGACGTTTGTCGGCATAGATAGAGTCATGCCATGCTCGGATTTTATAATTGTTTGTTCCGTATGCGAATATGGTGGTCCGGTATTGTTGCTGTCGTGCAAAACTTCCTTTAATTTCCGCTCCTTGATTCTTACCTTGTGAATTAAAATAATTGAAAATCCACCTTGAGGACATTAGAGTAGAATTAGCGTAAATCCTGGAAGAGGAGCAAAGGAGCGGAGATGATTCGTGTTAAAAGAAAAGCCCATTGCTCCTTCCTTCCTCAATTCTACAACCTCACGACACGTTTCCAATTTTTTAAAACACCTAAAAATACATTTACACATTCCCATCTCTTCATCCTATTGTGTCTTCCATTGTTTCACGCTGGCTGACAATATTGGTTCCTTGTAGAGGCTGATGACGGATCCCAGCATCTTGTACGATTACTCTTTTTTGCAATATAATCTCGGCTGCCCTACCTAGCAAGGGAAAAACAACGGAAAACTTGTAATGTTACGTTTATGTATTTCGAGTAACTTAAAGCACTGGACCAGAAAACACTCGATCCTCGAACCAAACCACAAAGCGGAAATAAAATAAAAAGAATTCAATTCAAGCTCAGCATACGAATTGAGTAAAACTGTTTTATCCCATCTTTCGTGTTTTTTTTCCTTACCTGACCTCACATAATCCTTCCAAGTCTTCCGTAACAAAAATTGAGTGCAGAACCAGAAACAAAATTGATTTGACAAGTCGTCGGAGGGAATAGAGTGACACACCTGATTGGTTAGGCTTCGCATTGACTTGCACAAATTTGAAATCCATCCGATGGAAACTTTATGTCAAAAAAAAACAAAAAGTCATAAGATTAGTTTCGGGTCAATGCGAAAAATGCAATTTGTCTTTTGAAGGATTTTTCTACATGTGGAGTTTCTTTTCATCCTTGAGTAATTTAGTTTGGCGTGCCAGGCGTGAATGTCAGGGGTTGGATACACAACACACAGAGTGCAACTTGCATCTCTTAAATCATTGAACTCATCTGCCGAATGTCATGAGATGAAAATTAGACTAATTCTCTTCATGGGTTCATGTCCAACAGTAAATACACAGCCTTTGCCGTGTCTTCCGTGACTAAACGTTAACAACTGCATCCTTTCAATGCAAATCTCCTACGGGAATCCAAATGGTCATGGTCATCGCCACACAAATTTGTTCCTCTTTAGCTGTTCGTAGCTGCTCCTCTGCTAATACAGCGTATAGGTTATAGATTTTCAGTTTGATTAGTTTCAGTGAAATTAATTTTTATTGCACAAAGGGTCGTTCATCTTTCAGTATTCCAGATTTATTTCAACAGGTGAGAAAAATAATTAAAAAATTACTACTGTTAGGTAATTTGTTCATAGGGCTTTTGCAAATAAATATTTTATAGTTTCTTTTGCATCCTGTTTATAATTTTATGATTCGAACAGTTAAGCTAGAAGAAACACTTGTGCAAGTGTAATTCTTATTAGTCCATTTAATTTGCCGTGCACTGCTGAGTCAGCTAAGCTTAAACAGCAAGAGCATGCATGGCATACTAGAAACACGACGATTAAGAATGGTTGCTTTGCTGTGTTTGACAAATTCCTTTGAGAAATTAGCTTTCAACAACTCGTTAGGAAAGTAACGAGTCCTAAATTAATCATTCATTGTTTTTGTGGACTTGTGAACTTGTGTGCATGTGCTGAGCCTGGGTTCAACTCACAGTACTGTAGGCGTAGATGGGTGCTTCTTGTCATATGCAATCAGTAGGATTAAAAATTCTCAAGCTAAACACATTCACAATTGACCAAATATTTGAGGGACGATTCAAGAACAACATGCGTAATATTGGAATTGGAATGATAAATAGATAAAGAATAGATGGCTTAGGTCAGCAATAAAGCCAAAAGTAAATCTAATCTGTGTAAACAAATTCTTATACGAAATGATAATTTCTCCTTGCGTCATGTGTCACCTTTCTGCGGCCGAGTCAAAGGTTGGATTTTGTTATTTATGGAAATAATGATAAAGTATAATTTGATACTTTGACACAAAAAAGCTTTGCTTCTTAGAATAGTAGGTGAAAAATCAAAATGTTCATGGCTAGGTGAGTATGTCTGAGTTTGGGGCTCATCATAAAGTTTAATGGGATTAGTGCTGGTGTTGATCCCGTATCGATCCAATCCAAGAATTATTTTTCTGTTTCCGTTCCTCTGCTTTACCTGAAAGTTTACTTTGAGGCGAGGGAGTTGTATCCTCCTGAACTTTAGTCACCAGAGATTTGTCATGTTGCGGAGTTGGTTGATTTGATTTGATTTGTGAGTGTGTGGATAGGAAGCAAAATTCCATGAAAGTGTTTGATCTCTAGTTCATCCCATTTCTTTACCCAACCCACGCAGCCAGAAAAAATGTATACGAAAAGGGTTGACGTGATTTGATTTGGACATTAATTTGCAATCCTGGTTTTCCTTGATTTTGATTTGTCCACAAATCAAATTGTTCGTCTTATTTTGCTAGGCTTTTGCAGTAGTACCTAGTACGTACACACAATTTATGAGGATGAAGGAAGATAAACGTTTGCACAGCATTGGTTGATAACAATAAAAATAAATTCAACTCACTTTTACACTTCTTGGCTTTACGGATCTGGACCTTGAGTTCCTTTGAAGAGAAAAAAGAAAGATCAATTATTGATAGAATGAAAGGAACAGTTCAAATGTTCAATTTGTTTCCACACAGACAAAAACGAGTTGAAACGAAACCGTCTGTCCGAGGTGATTGGGCTGATTTGTTTATGGGGAAATTAAAGGAAACAACTGGACTCATGCAAAATTCATTTGGTAAAAAACATGCAGGAAGTGTCAGGTCAAACGTATTCAACGTCAAATTGAGAGCAAATAATGATTTTCGATAGGAAAGAGAATTGCAGAACGTGAAACATTCACTCTTGTTGGACAAAATGGACTCACACAAAGCCAACACGCGAATTGGAGTGGTTGTGCAGTAGTTTGATTAGATGGAACAGATTGATACGTTTGTTAGGATTTTGAATAAATGATAACACACATTGGACTAGAGAGCAAAGGAGCTTTGTATTAGACATGACATGCCATGGCATGGCTATACACTACAATGAACTCTAATTACTTCAAACATTTACAAGATGAATGATGGAAAGGAAGTGCAAAATGGACTCTGCATTATCGGCTTCATTTAATTTAGATCATTTGATTCTTGTTCCCAGATTAATTTTGTACACTCGTCCACTTTCTGATCCGCAAATTGGCAAATTTTATTTCTAATGTGGTATGCTAGCAAATTTTACATGGTCTGCTGTAATTGATTGGATTTTAATTGAATTGAGCAAGGAAATATTTCACATTGTCCAGATCATTAAAATCAACTACAACTCCCAAACCATTGCAACACTTGGCAATGCACTCAACTGCTGCAAATTCCATTCCTGGGGATTAAATTATCCTGACAACGGAATTCACTCAGAGAGAAGAGAGAGAAAGTATTTTAATTTTATCCTCTGTCCTGGACTCTTGCCCTGTTTCCTCAACCGGAATGATATGCATAGGACAAGAGTGGACTCGGGTCGGGAGTGTCTGGACTTGACTTGGAATAAATCCTGAAGGATTTTAAGGATTTGGAATGAAGAGGCATGGATGAGAGACAAGATCGATGGGATGATTGTAACTGTACGAGTATTTATGGAGTGAAAGTTACACCTTCTTGGTCCAGTGCCTAAATTGTCTTTCTGAATACAAGCTCATGTCTCTCAATCAACAACAACAGCAGCAGCAGCAGTAGGGTCAGTTCCAGTTCCTGCCTAGCCCTGGGATGAAAATGAACTTCTCCATTAGATGAACCACGCTAAAAGTGAATGTGATACATACATTTTAGATTAACTGGAGCAGGTAGGTAGGGTAGGGTCCAGTATCCAGACTTCCCAACACTCAATCCTCTGTTGGAAAAGTGGAGTGGAATGGAGAAAAGGTCCTGTCAAGTTTAACAAGGAGGAAATCAATCTCTTTCCTCCCATTTTCCTCTCTCTTTAACTCTTTCATTATTCTTCAATCAAATGACTACCTCCTCCTTCCAACCTAATTTCATTGTCAGGTCTTTACATTCGAACCAAAGAGCAAATTCAACCAATTTCCAACAAAATTCTAAAAGAAACTTTTTATTTTGTGAAGGAAATAGCGTTTTTGGATCCATGCGTGCGAATTTTCTACTTTTCTTTTAGAATTAGAGCCAAGTCAACAACTCATTAATCTAGAATTACTTGGGCTGGATAATAGGAACAAAATTTAGAACAAGTTTAACAAGGAGGAAATCAATCTCTTTCCTCCCATTTTCCTCTCTCTTTAACTCTTTCATTATTCTTCAATCAAATGACTACTTCCTCCTTCCAACCTAATTTGATTGTCAAGTCTTTCCATTCGAACCAAAGAGCAAATTCAACCAATTTCCAACAAAATTCTACAAGAAACTTTTTATTTTGTGAAGGAAATAGCGGTTTTGGATTCATGCGTGCGAATTTTCTACTTTTCTTTTAGAATTAGAGCCAAGTCAACAACTCATTAATCTAGAATTACTTGGGCTGGATAATAGGAACAAAATTTAGAATTGCACTCTAGTATTGTGTAAAAAATTAATGTGATGAAAGTTTGATAATTATTTTATATGAAATTGATGAGGAACAAATTGAGAGTAACTGGACTAATGATGATGATGAAGTTGAAAGATTCGGGACAGGAGTATACAAATAAATTGTCTATGATGTAATTAGTGTAATGGGAGTTGATGGAACTAGTCTACGCCTTGCCAATCAAAATACACGCACGCAAAGTTTCATTCCGTATTGTCTCACATTCCTTGTCTGAAATAAGCACAATTCACTAATAATTGCAATTATCCTTTTATTATCCACCTACATTTTTTCCTGTCTTTTTAATCCAATCGCATGTTTGATCCTGGAAGCTGCCAGAGTTTAATTAGATTCCTTTGGGCATAAACGAAACGAAACTCTAAATGATTATTTATCTCTTGTTGTTTCATTTCAAATTCCAAAAGTCCACTGTAATGCTGGAATGAAATGGAAAATAATGTTCCTTGCTGTACTTGCCCATTTGCATTTCCACATGTGCATTTTAAAAATAAAAAAATTCACATCTCCCTTTGTATTCTGAGTCATAAGATAAAAATTATCCAACACTTGTTTATGCCAGATCGAGCGGCGTAGAATTATGTAGACTGTTTCTACCCCTGTAGCTGATGTGTTTTGCTGGGTAACTCAATTCTTGCAATGGCTAGGACCTCCCACGCCATGAGATTCCATGCTTTTCGCACAGCACAGAATGGTTCAATCTGAAATTTCACGGTAATACAATATTGACGCCTCAGAATTTCTGTTTCTATTTTTCATGCCAGGCTGGAACAACGGTAACTTGATTCCTTCACAGATGTTTCTTTCCTTGCAAATATTATAGAAAGCTCAGCGCCTGTAGCAGCAGCGCCCAGATGTCTATCCATGTGTGGTGTAAGGAAATTAATTCCCATGCTACAAGATAGAAATTTGATATTCCATTTTTATAAACAATAGGGCTAATTGGGTCTTCTTGACAGAAATACTACAAGAGGAGGAAAAGGGTTGATTAATCTACCCGACACTTGTGTAGGGCGGTTCTAGAAAAAGCCAAATTTATAAATCGTATTTTTAATTAATTAAGACGTGTGCTTGCTTCCTTAGTCGCCAAATCTCTGGAACGCAACGGGATTTTTTATGCTTAATTTTTAATTAAAAAATTAATTTTCCTTACAGTAGACCTAACAGATAATATCTGGGATGATAAGGAACAAGCTTTTATTTCACTTCATTTTAACCCACAGGGTTCCATACTTTCCCACGACTTGGCTCAATGGACAAAGGCAAAATTAATTAATTAAAATGAAAATGTTCTCTCCCCATCCGTGTCCGCCGTTGTTGTTCTTACATTTCCCGAGACGGAGATGTGCTCATGTTTCTTTTGTATTAAAATCTCAGGTATAATAACCTAAGCAAATCCACACTGGCTGCATTGTCCTAGTCCCGCAGTCCTTCTCCCGCTATCTGATCATATCATAATATATACTATTTGTATCATGGAAAATCTCAGTTGGTTCAACTCGAGTCTTTTCTTTACTTTTCCTAGCCTTTGCTTCTTTTCACTCTCTTACTGCTACTGCTAGGGTCTGAATCTGACCATGCTTAGTCAACTCTCTTGTCTTGAGAAACCTTACAGTCTTAGTTTTAAGCTCAACTAAAGCCTCAAGTCCATATCAAATGCTTGAACTTGGATTCTCTTGGCTCAAACAAAGGTTTTCATTAATGTTCGTCCCCACAATGGACGCATGGAGTTTACATTATTATCACGAAAGGATTGAGAAACTAATAATGTACTACTAGTCTTGTCTTAAATCTAGTCTAAGCACTACTCTTGTTCTTGTTCTTCCTGCCAACTTCCTATCGTGTCGTATTAAGATACATTACAGATGCGGATTTACATTACATAAAATTTAGCATGCAGAGTGCGAACACAATGAAGGCCCCTTACTTCCTATGGCAGGTATTGCTCTTTATTAGACACCCTGGCGTTTGTTACTACTTTCATTGAATGAGAAATTTTATACTAAAATAACTTGAGGGTATTTTACTACAGGCGAAAAAGAATTCTAATTTCAATTCCGTGAATCCATCTCACGATATGATAAAAAATAAATTAAATTTCAGCAGGTGAATTTGTTGATATTTAACGGTTCTTTTTATTTGTATTTGCATTGAATTCCCAAAATATTACAGTACACAATGAGCAAAAATTCCCAAGAGCTCAATTCCTGGGTATTCTTGGTTTGGAAAAATGCTGTCATAACTCATGGGTTTTGTCTCGTCACAGGAGAAAAACTCGATAAAGTTGAGTTGATATTCCTTATAGATCCAAAATTTTTTTATGCAATATGATTCGATTCTCCTTGGCGTTGGCATTGGCGTTTGTGGTTTGAGAGAAACGGAAAGGGTGTAAATCATCCAAATACGCAATATTGCGGCTAACGTTTCTTCTGTCTGAGTGAAGACGACACAAACTTCCCTCAAAGGAGGAAAAGTTGAAAATTGGATGCAATATTCAGTCGTGGTTCCCTCTAGTTTAATATTCTCTCTTTATTGAAACATAATTCATACAACTTAACTTGTCAAGATTATTTACCATGTTTCATCCATTTATTATGTAACCACTCTTTAATAAACACCCAAGTCCTGGTCTAAAGTCTAAGTCCTCAGCTCAAGGCTCATGAATACTTGGCTTGGGTTGGCCATTATATTACTTAAACGGGCCATAGCCCTGGCCATAGGTTAATGTGGATCATCTCGCACTTTATGTAAGTGCTTAAAGCCAACCAGTCATTTTTTAGACGTAGGCGTTTCTCACATTATATTTCTGACACACTTTCTTGAGGCTTTTTGAGGTTGAACGTAAATTGATGATACTAACGGAATTAGATCATAAAAGTAAAATAAGACGTCCGGTCGGACTGATGACAGGAGGAAGTAGATGACAATGCTATAGACATTCAATCATCCGAATCTTCGTCTTCTTTCTCTTTCGATTACCTGAAATAACACGTGCATGTATTTCTATTGTATAAACATAAAAATAAATGGGATTTAGGAAACGTGGATAGTAAGCAAACATTTAATCCAAGATGAAAGTGGGGCAGAGTCAAGACAGAAACGAGTAGGCGGGTTTGAATCAAATACGTATAACTTTCGCTCTGGAATTATATTGTCAATATTCCAAAGGCATCCGACAGGAAAGGATGAGACGATGAAAGTTAAAATAAGTTGACTTCGGAAGGAATGAGATGGACAAAGTTGTCTCACATGTTTAGTTTATGTAAATGAAATCAAAGAAGGTTGACGGAAGGCTTTCTCTTCATCCAGATCTTATCTTGAGAAAATACGCACAAAGCTAAAGGCGGGGATCTTGATTCCATAGCTTCCTGGAGTCCAATCCTGTCCGAGAGGATTGCATTGAATATCACGTTGACAATTGCTCCAACATCTCAGCAGTAGGGCTCCTCTTGTAATGAGATGAGCTCAACAACAGTATCTTCTAAAGTGTTCATCCCATCTCAAGACATTCAATCTCATTCATCCCAAAAAGCTCCTTGAATCACATTTCATCCTTTCCCCATAAAGAAAGGAATTTAGTTATCCGGGCTTTGTCTGTACATCTTTCCCAAGAAACTATACAGTCATGGGAAGCTCATTTTAACAAAATTGGTAAATTTGATGGTTTTGGATCTTTATGACTTCCAGGGATTTGCAATTCAGACTCTGAGAGTGAACACTCAAATTTTATTTGTTTTTTCGTACATCCATTCTACCTGAATACTAAGAACAACATCGACGTACTGGATTTTGAAATATATATAAACTCAAGTTGTAAAATATAAAATACTTTTTTCATTCTCCTTTACTTTAATTCAGGATTTCACATATGGTAGGAGCATTTGCATTTATAGTGCAATAATAATTCTATGAATATTTAAGGCGTTTGAATTTTTATAGTTTTTCGATTCTCTGTCAACATAAACTTAACTAAGACAGACTGTTAAATAACCTAATACATACGCACATATGCGCATCCAAATTGGACGCGATCAATTATTTCCTTAAAATTGTTAATTAATACGTGGATTTTATATTTCTAAACAGTTGTTGCTTCAATTGTTCAATACACCATAAATGTACTGCAATGCAATTTATTTTACTCTGCTGTCTTCATACGTACAAGTGAATATTTATTGATTTTGATTTTCCAACGGCTATATTGATGCTGAATTTCAAAATGAGCGAAACTACAAATATGTCTTGAAAATGTAAGTGAACATCAAAATCAAAATTTCAAAGCGTTGAGAGAAATATGAGTTGTGGGCCGATCAAAGGAAATCTCCGAGAATTAGTTTGATTTCATTGAATGTAGAATAAAGCATTATGTATGTAACAGTAGGATCAAAGCCTTACACCCGATTCCATTCAGTATTGTAGTTCTGTTGAAATTTGAAACAAAATACCAACCAAGAAGGACCCACACTTTTTCTTTCCAATCGCCGCCTGCCTTGGCTATGTGAATCAGTTGTAGAGTGAAAGTGAGAATTGCCCATTCGAAATTGACAAGGAAGAGAATGAACTAGTTAGTCAAGTGGATAAATACGAAGGGACTCTGGGAATAAGAAGGCGAGAGAAAGAAAGAATGAGAAAAGAGTCAAATTGTTTGAATACTATTACTGTTTAGTGGATGTTCCCATCCATGGTGGTGTCAATCGGAAAGTGAGGGAGGTGAAAAAAGGCTTCAACAGTCACACAGGAGCATTAGCATCACAGCTGCTCCTTCAAAATGCATGTACATGTACCTTACGTATTCCAGTAGTAGAGAAAGTATCGATTGAGATTGAGTCCAAGTCAAATGCTCATGCTCTTGGAGACTCAACACATTTCTCCAGCCTTTCTGTTCTCCAGCCCAACACTCTGGAGAATGTGGCAAGTCTTTTCCCTCCTTCCGCTATATAATCACACTCAGCTCTAGGATAATACTCGAGGACCAAAGAGAAATTTGACCAGAACCGATCTCTCTGTCCACCGACGAATTCTTCTCCTACTCATTTGTGAATCTCATAAAATAGACAGTTTCAAGTTTTTGCAAAAAGCTCCTGCAAACTCACAAACCTTTACAAAATGTCTTAAAGACTTTACACGGCTCCAGTCAATCGTCGAACGTGTCAAATAATAAAGAACAAAAATTACCGGCAAAGGATTCTGTGGACGAATTGAGGAAATTAAGTTGTACAATTTCAGGTCACACACACTGAGAGAGAGACATGTGCTCGTGTTGACAAACAATAGTACAGAGTGAACATTCATCCTTCCCACATGCGTGCAACTATTACAGTTTAAATTACATAAGAAAATGTAAACATAACTAAAAATTTTAGACTGAAAAGTAAAACTATCACCAATATTTTATTTTTGACTTTGATTCGAGAGACTAGAAGGAGAAAGTTGTAATTTATAACTGAAAATACGACGCCAAGAAAAACGTCATTAGTCTTCATAACTTGTTTCTTTTAGTAATGTGAATTCCTCTACTTTGTCTCCAATTGGCGGCGAGAAGAAATGAAATGTAAGTCAATCGAATTCTTTTGATTTGTTATTGTCGTACGATCCTATCATTAATTTTCTGTCGTAGGCAGGTATTAGTTATGTCTGAGTCAAACAGGCATAAGAATCGTAATAACTATTAATTTTGAACCGGGTACATGATTACTGCACAAAAAATTGAAGCCTTTATGAATGAAGCCAATAAAATAAGTGCTGTATGATTTTCTTACTCATTCAGCAGAATAATTTCAGTGAAATGCTCAGCACTTCCTTTTGCATAGCTGAGTGGTCCCGGTAATTGAAGAGTTTAGGAAAAAAGCGAGAGTTTAGAATTCGAATTTTGTTTATCAGCTTAGAAAATGTTTGGTTCGCTCCATTTGAGAAGCTAAGTATACATTACGAATAAATTGTTTGATGTGACCTTGGGTTCTATTTGTAAATTATCCGAACATTTCTGAATCTACTGAATTACACTAAATTTTGCATTCACGAGAAATTTCAGAATAATGTTGAAATGCTAATTATGTGCTCAGACACGCTTAGCAAATCAAACTGCGTCTAAATTTCTTACTCTCGGTTTACCGAAGCAATTGGAAAGAATGCATAGGGTAAATGGAGCTCATTATAAATTTGTATGCAAGGGCAGGAGACGCGTCATTAGTAATACTTAAAAATCAATGTTTTATACGGAAATCGCAATACTCAATGCCTCGCATAGCAAAATTACTTAGCTATTCAAGACTTCTTGATGTATGAAAAATTGACGTAAATTTATTGCAATTTTTTAAGAAAACTCGTACGTGGTTTCGTTTAAAAAACGGTTCACTAGTTTGTTTATGGTAATGACCAAGTCTGCCAAGCCAAAGCTCAACATAGATTAGGATGAAAAGGAGGAAAGGATTACAAAATGAAGATTAGTTTTGCACGTAGTGTTTAATCTTTTTAATTAATGCTTGGGTATCTTGGATAGGACTGAATCAATGTTTGGCTTCGTTTTCTGTAGAGTTAATTTATCTACGTAGAAGACACCAAATGAATCATGCACTACAATGTGTTTTAAGGCAGCTGCTTCTGCAAAGAAGTGATGATAGAAAGGATTACAAAATGAAGATTAGTTTTGCACGTAGTGTTTAATCATTTTAATTAATGCTTGGGTATCTTGGATAGGACTGAATCAATGTTTGGCTTCGTTTTCTCTAGAGTTAATTTATCTACGTAGAAGACACCAAATGAATCATGCACTACAATGTGTTTTAAGGCAGCTGCTTCTGCAAAGAAGTGATGATACATAGTTTCGTTAATGTAAATAACTGATTTTGCACGGGTCAAGACAAAGTCCCATATCGCACAAACAAAATCTTGTATGTTTTTAAAAAGGAAGAAATGAATAATGGGTTGCCGGCAAATATAGCCTCTTCCTTAGAGAGTCACAACAATTTTCTTCTAAAAAACTACTCGATCAATAAACAAAAGCATTTTCTTCTTTATCCTGTTTCTCACTTCACCGACCCTGCATTTTTCTCTGTCACATTTCCATCCATTTGTTTGCATTTAAATGTGAAAAAGATTCTAGAGTATTTTCTCACACTTAAGACTAGATATGTGAATTCATTTGAAGGAAAGAACCTTGTCTGACTGTCTAATGGAAACTGATTGTACTGTAATGTATGGGACCACATCGATAAGGAGATGCCAAAAATTGTCAACATCTGCTTCGTCTTGACTTGAATTTTTTTGTTCAAACCTTCCTGCCATGTCATTTCCTATAAATCCTTCCTAATTGAACTTTTGAAAGAGAGTAGTAAGTGTTATCAGAACAATAGATTAAATTAATCGCCCTCTCAATTTACGTAATGTAGAGGAAATGCAAAGTTTTTAGAAAAGTCTAAAGAAGTAAATGTCTTTTCAAGGTTGATTTAAAATGTCATCGCACACCACACTGTAGGAACAGACCTGCCATGTCATTTCCTATAAATCCTTCCTAATTGAACTTTTGAAAGAGAGTAGTAAGTGTTATCAGAACAATAGATTAAATTAATCGCCCACTCAATTTACGTAATGTAGAGGAAATGCTAAGTTCTTAGAAAAGTCTAAAGAAGTAAATGTCTTTTCAAGGTTGATTTAAAATGTCATCGCACATCACACTGTAGGAACAGGAGAAATAAATTAGATTAATTTGATTTTAAACATTAATGGGAAAGTCCTGAGGAACTAAAAGTTTAGAATAAAAGTAAATGGAAGATAATTACAAAGTGAAAGTGAGATTCACTTGGAATTTAAATGCCAATTCCCCGTTCTTCCTTTGATAGGCTCAAATAACAATAATTGTACAAATTCTCTTAGCATAGCAGTGGAAAATAAGATAAAAGAAATGGGCTATTGCTCCTTTTGTACCAACAATTATTGTTAGTATTATGTTTTGCCCATTAACATATTATCTTTTTCCTTGTTCCTGAATCCGGATTAATTGTGTTTTGATGCTCCCGCTCAAAAAGGCTTTTTTCCTTCCCTAAGCCTCCCCCCGAATTTTCTCCGAATGAAATATTCGATCGCTCAACTGGGGAGAAAAATTTCGTGTGAGTCCCGTTGAGAGTTGAGCTTTTCTCCCTATTGCGTTTTCTTTCACCAAGTTATTTGGAGTGGCAAGCTTCGAGGAGGATCCGGTGGTCTGTGACCAGGGTTAGATTCCAACTTTTCTTGTTTAGGAACAACACGAACCCAATAGGTGACAACTTGTGGTCTTCTCAAGTGTGCAAAAGAAAATTGATAGGAATCCTGTCATGTCAAAAATTATTCAAGCAATTTGTCTTAGTTTCCTCATTCAATAGCACATGATGGCTCAATATAATAAAGGGAACGTTTTGAGAGAAATTTTGTACATTGTATTAAACATTTTCCCTCTATCTTTTCCTGGACACTAGTTGACTTAACCCCTGACCATGACGATATGATTTGATTATCCACGGAGCGCTTATACATAGCGTTGAGTGAATAAATGACGCGCTTCACGATTTGTCAATCGCGCGTTTGCGCGCTGTACTGTACAGCTACTTAAGATTCTCCGCTGTTTATTTGATATTTCCGCCAAGGTTGACAAAGACAGACGTTTGTCATAGCATAATTCGTTAGATTGTATCATTTTGATTAGGAGAGTAGAATTAAGCATTAGCGGATGAAATATTAGCCTAAGGAGAAGTTGTCCAGCATGAGCCTAGCCAACTCGTCGTCATCGTGTCAATAGTCGAAGACTAGTTAAGCCAAATAATTTGAAAATCCACTTAGGAACCCATGATGTTGATTTATCCATGGAGATAGGAGCATGTCCAAGAGGGATTTCAGTCTGGAAACAGGGAAACACGCTATGTATGCTATGCATGCATAGTAGAACCAAACATTACATTCCAATGGGTGAAAGTCGAGCATTTGACTTTGATGAATTGACATAAAGTCACCTAACTATGGCCATGCATGCATACGACTACAAGACAGAAATTCCAGGGAGCTCAAATTGACACAGTCCCAAAGTCACCCTTTGACAGATGGACTTAACTTGAGCCGAATTCAATTAGAATTGATATGCTCTTTTCAGGAAAATGTTTATCATTTACCTACCTACTCACTCCAGTATACTTGGAATACTATTGAATAAACATTAGACTTTTCCTTCCACGATCCAATTACACCTACATGGTTCCTTTCATCCAAAATTATGTTAAAGGAAAAAGTGAAAATCCAAAATGAAAATGAATATGTAATCCTATCATGCAATGGAGACCAAAATTGGATTTTACTTTTTTGCGTTGGAATTGAGTGAAAGGATATTTTCCACCTTTACTTGAAAGAAGTGGAAATGTATGACCAGTTTCCGCTCCAAGAGTACTTTTTCTTTTTCTAAACAGGGAAATTCCATTTCTCACTCCAAGTCCAACTTTTCTTTCTTTTTTTTTGAAAGGAAGGAAATGGTCCTTTTAGCCACAGCAGCCATGGCTATGGCAAGTTGGTTGAAAATTGTAGAAATGTCTTTCTGTGTGATCCTAATAATAAAACCAAAGGAGTCTGATCAGAATCCCAGAGTAGACTTTCTCCAAAATACATTTCTCCATATCCAATTCAAACAAGGGAAAAAGACAAAATATCTAAAAATAAAAGTTCCAGCCTTAGAATTCCACACAAATGCATAGAAAGGAAAGGGGAAAAGTTTTGACAGAAGTTGCTTGTGCTACATGGATGTTAAATTGCATTAGGCTCATGCTTCACAGTCCATAGCACCTTGTGCATTTGTCGTGACTTTAGCTCCAGTTGTAAATTATTGAGTGCATGCTAATTAATTTTAGTTCCACGCTCACATTCCATAATCCATGAAACAAGACACAACAGAGGCGTTTAGGACTAAAGAGCAAATTATGTAATTACTTGGCAGGCTTATCCAGGATTCTAAAAGCGGGTAGCAAGTAAAGTTGTGTGTTTTCATTGCCACTCGACAAATTCTAACACATGCATGGATACTTTGTCTAATTAAAATACTTTCCTGTGGTATTTGCCCTGTCTTGTCTGTTTTTGTGCCTAAATTATACATGCACACTGTGGGTTATTTATTAATAGTTGAATGTAATGCGATATAGGGAAAGAAGGTTGAGTTTGTCTGACTTTTGACATTAAGAGGGATTGCCGCTTGTATGAAAGACTCTTACCATAATCAAATCATGGGATGGAGGAAGCTGAGCAAGTTACTTTCTACTTTTCTGGATAAATTGAAATGAGAAATGGTTGGGTGGATTTGGATGGGATGTGATAGGAAAAGACAGACTGATGACTTTTGAAAGTTGAGGACGAATGTTGCTTAGTCCTTTTTGTAAAACTTAATTAGGAAGTTGGACAAACGAGTAAGAAAGTAGGAGTAAAAGGAAATAGAAATAATAGAAGACTCAATCAGAGTCAGAGAAAGAGAGCTCGGTGGCCAAGAACTGAAGTGGTTCTGAAAATGTTGAGTATGTCTAGGTGATCCTTGCTCGTATTAGTTTTTCATGCTTTCTCCTCTCTTGACTCCCACTACACTACACTACACTTACTGTTCTTCTTATGTATTTTCTCAACTCTTGGTTTTTGTTTGAATAAAGGTAATCCCATAAGAGGATTAGATGGAAAGGAGGACAAGGGAAGGTGGTTCCACTTTCACGAGTAGATGACGACAAATTTTCAACCTCAACCCACGCACGCCAAATACTTTTAACAAAAATATTAGTCTAATCCTTCATGGAATTGGTCAAGTGGACAAGACGAAGGCAAACATGAAATGAACAAGTATCGTGAGTAAAAAAATTTCTAGCCGTTTTTTAATAACCAACGCAAACTAAAATTGATTCTTATTTTCAGCTGATAACAAAAGCACATGTTGAAAAAATAAAAAATTTAGAAATTTAAAATTTTCTTTACAGGCCAGAAAAAGACGAGAAGAGCCCTTCGCTCCGTATTTGAAGAACTGGTTGAGAATTTGGAAGGGTTGCAAGGATGACCCGATCTCACAGATCTACATCTAGCATGTTACTTCGTAGATTTCGACGACTTAGGGTCACGATAATATTCTACGCTTGTGGGAGTCTTTGCGCGATTCTTCTTC